>JAMQGT020005056.1:0-15176 GCA_024447675.2 Pterophyllum scalare
TGCTATTATTATGTCATGTGCATGTTATTACCATATAACACTTACATTTCCTTAAAAGAATGTAATAGAAAGAGTTCATGTTTACCTTGTTGATTCCAGGTCCTGGTTTCTGGGTTCTTCCCTCTTACTGGCTCCTGATGGTCACGCCTTTCATATCATTGGCTGAAGTCTGAGTAGTGCAGGTAATGGATGCCCTCCAGGACCTGTATAAGTTGGCTGAAAAGGCACTTCAACGTCTTTGGCGGTTGTAGTTCATCAGAGTGTCGCATGTTTTGAGAGTGCGCTGTTAGTCGTTGTATGTTTGTTATTTTAGGATTCTTATGTTCATTACTAGCTTGTTTGTGCTCATTCCACTTGACTGGTTTTATTCATTGTTTCACTGTTTTGTGTCAGTGTTGATTTAGACTTTTGTGGTGAATCTTTGTGGAGCCTATGATGTAACCTACGTAAGTGGCTGATGCCGTTACCAACATTTGTGCTTCTGTGCGGTGTTTTATGTGTCAGTTACCTTGTGGTTGTTCAGCCATGGCAGAAACAAATAAAATGCTGGCACTATTTTTCCGTCCTGGTTCCCCACTCTTTGTTGTTCCATTTCTTTGTACATTCCCTCATGTCCATTTTGATAGCAATCTCCCTCCGGGAATGTGCCGACATCTGTGAGTCCTTATATTGAGGCTGTGATTATTATTCCTTATTTTGTGGCAACAATTGTTAAAACTGGAGCAAAAAAGTAGCCAGAAATGCACAGGAGGAGTGGATCATACCGATCAGGCCAATTTCAGTAGTTGTGGGCTGCAGGGATGCAGCGTGTAGTTACATTTTCATTGAAGTGTATCATTGAGGTTACGGAATAGGTCACGGTAGGGTTTCAGAGGGCTTTGCTGTGATGTACTTACAGCATAGTTTTAACAGAGAAGCATAAACCCCTTATTGCATTGCAAGAGGAAGCTTGTAGGGGAGGGTTGCCATATTCTTTTGATATCCACCTTCCTTCCGTGTTTTTCTTTGGTTAGTTAGGGAGTAGAGATGTAGGATTGTAACTATTCTTTTGACTAAATTAGTTAGTTGTTGGGGTTTTGTTTTAAGTTAGGGCTGTTCTGGTTGTTATCTTGGCCTTGCCTCTCCCTGAAGCTAATTTATGGTTCCTTTTTAACATCCAGGTTAAAAAAAAAAGAAGAAAAAATTCAAACAGTCTCCTCATGTTTCTCCATCTAGTATTATGTTATTCTCTTTACCCCTAGACCAACCTGCGGACGTGACAAACATATCGACTCTAGAAGAATAGTTTCTGGATCTGAGCCTTTGCTGCGTTGGCTGAGGTTTTTGAACATGCTGCAGTACCTTGTCCCTGTTGTGGATGGTGTTATCTCAGATACTCTCTTGGTTGCACTTGTGTTTGTTTTTAAGAAAAAAATATATATAAACGACCTGTAAAAAGTTCACAAAGGATTTGTACTTACTGCCAAGTTTTTCAGGCTTGTAAAACTGCCAGAAATTCAAATCGTTGTGAACATTACTTAACTTGCACTTCCACAGCAATTTACAGTGCTGTGTACTGCTGAAAATCCCATTTTTCACGCAGTGCGTGAACAGTAGTTGGTTGTAATTGGCCATATGCCAATTGGGACTCACCCTTCAGCTTTTATTGGAAACAATTTCACGCTAACACTTCTGAAAGACATCGCCAGATCTGCTTGTTTGTATTAGCCGGGCATTACCTCTGTAGCCTTCCATGGCGTAACGTGTCATATGCCATACGTTATATGCCAACTTACCTAACTTCACTAACTCTCCAAAACCTCTCAAATATTGGCTGCATCACAAAATTATTGCATTGCTGTACATTTTTCTCTTAGATAGCTTTACTGCTCACATCTAACTGTTAAACCTCATAAATCCTCTTTGTCACGGATGCCTTAATGCTATGCTTGAGTGGAACACCTGGCAAAACAGCTACACTGATCACTCTGTTGAGGTTGAAAGCATGTGGACCATTTTTTTTTGCTCTCTGTGTCTGCTCGCTTTTGGGATCTGAAGGAGCATTTGGACCCAGAAATGGCAATTAGGTTATACTTAACCAGTAAATTGCCATTGTGAGCATAAGGGAGCTTAAAGCACTGCTGTACATACTGTAAGTAAAACCTCACAGACCTTTAGCAAAACATCAACACTATTTATCCTGTTCAAATTATTTCATTTCTGTTTGTCTTTATCATTAGAGAGCTAGACCTGTGACAGACTTGGTGAACCCTGCCTCTCACCCAATACCAGCGTGAATAAGCTTCAGTGCCCAAGTGGCCTTCTACAGGATTAATGGGTAAATTTAATGGATGGACAGCAGAGACTGACAGGAAACCCAGGAAATATCAAGTAGGTGCAGCTGTTTTTATATGTTTAACACATGTCCCTGGGGTTGCCATGCTGCAGGTTTATAATACATTTAGTATTACCTTGAGTGGATAAAGACCTGGTCAAGCGTTCCATGACCAGGATGAAAACTGCAATGCTCCTCTTAAATCTGAAGTTTGACTAAAGGATGAACTCTCCTTTCCAGCACCCTGGCATAGACTAACCTCATTCATCCCTGTACTGTAGCAAGAGCTTGGTCCACATTGCCGGCAATAAGTCAGACTCATTTCTGGTGGGTGTTGGACTCCACCAGGGCAGGGTTTCTAGGCATAGCCAAGTAGCTTCCTCCTTGGTGGCCTCAGAATCTCATCTGTACTTTTTGCAAATGATGTGGTCCATCAGGTGGTGGCTTCCAGCTTATACTGGAGAAGTTTACAGCTGGGTGTGGAGTGGTGGGTTTGAGAATCAGTACCTCTAGGTCTGAGGCCACGGTCCTTAGCCGGAAGAGGGTCAAGTGCCCACTCCGGCTCAGGGACGAATTGCTGCCCCAAGTGGAGGAGTTTAAGTAACTCTGGGGTCATGTTCATGAGTGAGGGAAGAGAGAAGTGGTAGACTAATAGACAGATTAGAGCTGCGGCTGCAGCAATGCGGATGTTGCACCGGTCCATCTTGGTGAAGAGAGAGCTGAGCGTAAAAGTTTACCGGTCGATCTACATCCCTGCGGTCACAAGCTTTGGGTAGTGACCGAAAGAACAAGATTGTGGATACAAGCGGAAATGAGCTTCCTTTGAAGGCTGCATGGCCTCTTCCTTAAAGGTAGGGTGAAGAGTACAGTCATTCGGGAGGGGCTCAGAATAGAGCCGGTATTCCTCCACATTGAAAGAAGCCAGTTGAGGTGGTTCGGACATCTGTCTAGGATGCCTCCCAGGCACTTTTTGGGTGAGATGTTCAGGGTATATCCTACTGGGACAAGGCCCTGGGGCAGACCCGGGACACGGAGAGATTACATCCTCCGGACAAGCTGGAGGAGTTGGCTGAGGATAGGGAGGGCTGTGCTTCTCTGCTTAGGCTGCTGCCCCTGCAACCTGGCCCTGGATAAGCAGAAGAAAATGGACAGATGGATGGATTATTATTACCTGTGCTTACATACTCATAGTAGGAGCTGTACAGGTATGCTTTCATTACAGATTACAATTTTGGATTGCATTGTTAATAGCAGTTAAACACTTAAAAGAGTAAGTGAAATATTGCTCAAACAAACACACAAACATCCACCCACCCATGCACACACACACAAACTGCTCTCAGGTTATTACAGGGTGTCATTGTTTAATTCTTGCTCATTAAATGCTCCAGCAATGACAAAGCGCCTCAGTCTCTGACAGCCTCTTTGTTAACCCTCTCCCTCTTATCTTTTTCCGCCTCCTATTCTCGCCCCTCTCTGCTCCGCTTTGTGTCTATTGTATGACACTCAAGGACGATTTGACGGCATCCCCAGCCACCACTTAAACATCCCTATTCATCTCAAAGTAAAACCTGCGAGGGAGAGGAAATACCAACTCAAACTGTCGAAGAACAATTTGCAAAAGCCTTGGAATGTCAGATACCTCTCGCCACTTACTGGTAATATAAAACTCACGCTGATGGAGACAACGCTGATGGCATTGGTGGCGGAGACAGTGGTGATATAAGATGTCATAACCCTGTGTCCTTGCGCCGAGTGTTCAGAAGCATCAATCTGTTTGACCTTTATCCGGGACTCAAGCCTGTCTACACTCAAATTTTTCCTCTCTATTTCTTTCACTCTCTCCAGGCCTGCCCTGACAATGATTGTTACAAAGAGTGCTTGGAGTCTACATGTGTGCCTGTGTGAGCGAGGAAGAGAAAGACCGAAGAAGATGGAGAGACAGAGAGAGGCTGCCCCTGAGTGCATTCGCATAAGAACTGGGGCCACCTGAGAGCAACCGAGCACAGAATAGTGAAGATGAGAGAAAATGAAGAGACAAAAGCACTTCCCTGGTGTAATTATGCTTTCATTTCATGGCCAAGTATCCACATGATGTGCCCTGCATGTGGAGACACTCATTAGGGTTATGGCACATCAGGAATATAACTGTTGCAGCAAGCAAAAGTATATGCATGATGAGGGTAGATGTAGGGTTTACAACTATGCGGTGCAGCAAAACTGCGAGCAACGGAAGAGAACGCTCTCACATTTGCATGCATGCCATTCTGCGTTTTGAGCTCCAAAACGCAGATGCAAATACATTTTTTTTGAGCAAACAAAACTGGTATTATGATGCTAATAATGGTGGTTTAAGCAGTTGTTTTGATTACTTTTATGGCGAGAATTTTTCTGTTTTTCATTTCAGGGAGTAAATATCAAATTTTTGGATGAGCTGAGTCTCTCCTGCGATGCTCATGAAAGGAAAACACCACGGCAAACAACAAACCCTCTCAAAGCATTACTACAAACACAAACAAAGCTCAGAGCGAATCCACAGAACTTACCCTGCATCAGAGTAGAATTCCCCCCTGCATCCCTTCTGCTAGTAAAGCAGTAGGTTCCTGATGCTTGGATCAATGTTGCAACAAATAACTCTAATATGTCTGACTGTGAGCGCTGTCATGCCCTACCTTATGCACCGTTGAAGAAGAATGGGATGTTAATGTAGTTAAATATGCACTCTCATTACTGCTGGCAGGGACTCACTTCATTAACAGCCCCCTGCTAATGTGCCACTCTACTTTTTTGTACTTTTATGCATGTGTTTGCCAGTCTCTGCGCACCACTGGAGTGCGATACACGAAGAGAGAGAAGTCGAGATGGAAAAGCTGTGTGATGGAAACGTGCACATCACCATTATACAGGTGTCTGAATGCAGGTGTGATGGATGAGAAAACACATCTGTGTGCCTGCGGTTCTCCAGGAAGGGTGAGATGAGCATTAACTAAATAAGTAAACTGCAAAACAGTCAGATATTGATAAGTCCACAATTTGTTCTCTTTTGTCTACTCCTTACCCACTTCCTCCTTTGTGACTCATTGGGATTTAATAAGGGAAATCAATGAAGAATAATGGCTTCCACTTAGATTCACCTCAACAGAATCGGGAGTACTAATATTTTGTACATGCTGTATGAGAGCACATTTTTTTGGCATTATTTTCCTTTCATTTTTGACTCTCTTTTCTTTGTTTTTCTTTGTGTTCCTTGCTTTAAATTAGAGACTAAATTAAGTATTTAGCATTTGAGGAAAAATCATGGGGCTAATACATCCTTTTGCAAAGTTAAAGGTAAACATCTCCCAATTGCAATGAGCTTATTCAACAGTTCCCTTGTTACCATATTTGTGTGTTCATGGTTACCACAATTACATGTCCTGTGATTGTGACAAACTAGCACTTTTGCCCACATTCTGGCAGTCTCAGTTTTAGATGTTGTGAGACTCAGATTAAATGCACAGCGCCCTGCATGTTAAAAAAAAAAAGAAATGAATGGTGTCCTAAGGATGTTGGAATGAAAATCTGACAGCTACTGATTAAGAGTTTCTAAGTGACTCCATGGTGTAGTGGTTTCCCCATTTGCCTAACAAGCAAAAGCTCCTTGGTTTGATCCTGGGAGGAGACACAAATCTGCCAATTCAAATATGTGGAGTTATCTGCTGCGGCTACCCCTTGTGAATAAGGGAGCTTTTATGTGACTAGTTGGGAATGAGACTAGGTTGGGTTTTTACAGCACAGTCACGGCCAAAAGTTTTTTTTGTGTTTCATCCACTTTGCTGCTTCAGTTTTTATTTGGATTGTTTTTCTTTTGTCTCATGCTTCTGTGACATTGTGAAAAACAATCATAAACATTTCATTAGTTTCAAAGACTTTTATTGGCAAAGAAATCAAATTCGTGCAATGAGTCAGCATTTGCAGTGTTGTGACCCTTCTTCTTCATATCTTGTGCAGTTCTCGGTGGCATGCTGGATATCAGCTTCTGGGCCAAATCCTGATTGATGGCGATCCTGCCTTATCAGTACTCAAAGCTCATCATAGTTTGTGGGCTTTTCTTGTCCACCCTCTTTTTAAGGATTGGCCATAGATTCTTGATTGGATTAAGGGCTGGGGAATTTGATGCTCTCCAAGCCAATTAGTTATGACTTTTGCCTTGTGGCATGGTGCCCCAGCATGCTGGAAAATGCAGAAAATGTCACCGCTATTGCTCCTGGATTGCTGGTAGAAGTTTTTTTTATAGCAGTCTTTGTTCATAGCAGTGTTCTGTGAGTAAGCCATGGATGCATAGCAACCATAGTCTGAGGACACTTCAGATTGTATTCTGATTGTAGTGCTCATCACTTTTGGCCACACGCACACACTCATTTCTGTTTCCATCACTTTCTCCACATTGCATTGACTTTCACATTGCCTTAAGTTAATGGAGACTAACCTCTAAACACAGGTACTGATACAAAGTTATTATCTTACCTCACGTCAGCCTTGCTCCAAACATGAACCGAACCTTCATTGTTAAATGTGAGAATTTTGCAGTCTCCAAAGGAAAGGTGGGTTTCCACATTCTGTTGAAACAGATTTATGTCCCCACAAAATCACTAATATGAGCTCGCTCACTCAGACACACACTCAGAAACACATGCGCACATACCTCTCTCACCAGTGTCTGGGATTCTGGCAATTAATGGGGCGGCAAATGAGATTGTTACTGATGTGTGGTAGCGAGTTGAGCGAAGGTGTGGAGGTGATGGAGGGAGACAGGAGGAAGACAAAGAAGAGCCGAGGGGAGGCAAATGGCGTGAAGATGTTGTGATGCAAATTAGAAACTTCTGCATGGTGCAAATGTAGGTTGAGGTCCTGAAAATAGACTTCTGGATAACTTTCATAAGCCTGTAGAACAGGGGTGGAGCTAAAATAATTTCAACAGCTGCAACATTAACGTAGAGACTCAAGTTTGCATGTACAGGTAATGATACATTAAATGCTTTGAACATTTCTTCTCTTATAATGAAAGCAGAGTGGCTGTTTTTGTTTCATGATGATTCTGTATTCCCTCTCTTCATTTTCCCGTCACTCAGATGTCTATTATGACCCACATCTTCTGCCAGGGTGACTCATCTTAATTGCTGATTGCCTCTGAGTTCTCCATTTGTCTCTACCCCCTCACTGCTGAGCCTTGGTGACTGTAGCAGCGGCCATTGGGATATTGTCCACCCCACCCTCTCCTCCACCCCGGTGTGTGTGTGTGTGTGTGTGTGTGACTTGCCTTTGTGTGACGTATCCCTCGGAGCTTCTATTTTCCTGCAGGTGGATGGTGCATCAGGAGGACGAGCTATCCATTTATATCACTTTATCCAGAGGACACGCTATTAGAGGGTTAGAAGGAGGAAACTCACATGTACTTGCTTAGTGCACACACACATGCATGCACGCACACACACACACACACACACACACACACACACACACACACACACACACACACACACACACACAGTACATTAAGACAATTATGTGTGTATTAATGCCTTATAAACATCTAATTTTGCAAATTAGCGAAGGTATAGATTGGCAGATCCACCACACCTTCACCAATAGATTTTTGTTAAGAAAATGTATTGATTTGGTACATTAACTGTGTCCAAATTCATTCATACAGAATGTCAGAATCCATTAATCTTCATCTTTCTTGTATCAAGCCTTTTCTTTTCACTGCTTTTTTGTATGCATGTTTTAACATTCACACTCGTGTTAGTGAGTGTAATAACATGCATTACTGTGCAGTTGATTGTGTAATTTCTATTGACTCTATAATATTATGTGACACATGGGCATTTAATTTTTTTTGTCATGACTGCAGCAACACCTCCTACTCAATCCTGAATGTATGGCTGACTGTGCTGGTTGGGTTTTTTTTGTCAGCGCGTCTCAGTAATCTGTGGGACTGCACATAACAAATGTCTTCAATCTGTTGTCTAATCATGGCTCAAACCAGGGGAACAATAACACGCTGACATCATACAGCAGATTACGGTGAATCTGCTCTGCTCTCGCAGGGCTCTGCCGATCTGTTCCACCACACTGGGGGGAATGGAGGAGAAATTTAATAGAATATTTCTCAGGTATCACTTATCTGGTTAGTTTCTCTGACATTTTATTTTCCTCCAAGTTAAAGAAACGCAATTGTGCCGCTTGAACTTCAGAGAGACTAAAGCTTCATATTTTACAAATAGCAATCATAATAAGATGAAATTCAAGCAATGCAATTTAGGATGAAAAACAGCCATAAAGACGAGTCTGAATAATTTCTCCCACTGCTTTTGTCATTATTCCCAGAAAGATGACAGTGTTCCTTTGACGTTCCATTTACAATGGGCTCCTAGTGTTGCTGAAAATACAGTTAATTTACATTTAGTTATCAAACTCAAACATGCACAAAATGAATGAGATCCATCCATGCATAATACATTTAATATTAAAAATGACTGGAACCATATTTTATCTATATGACCACGCCTTTGGCTTATAACAACCTTTCCAATCTCAGCCCTGCAGAATCCAGCTGTCACTCTATTGCAGCCCTATTACGGAAATATCAAACAGGGAGTTGAATCAATTGGTTGTGGTATAATGATATAATCAATATGCATCATGTTCTGTGTTTTTCATATGGCATTTAATCATACTAATGGCTGTTCTTTAAAGTGGTAAGTGAAGCATGATGACACATTTCAAATGCTACACTTGTCCTCCTGCTCTGGTTTAGCTTCAACTGAACAAATTGACTGTATGCGGTGAGCGATGCAACGCCGTGACCTTTTCCCCAAACACTTCCACAGTACAGCCCTGCTCCAGTTTAATATCTACTGTGTACAACTGAAAAAGATACTGGTTGAATAGACAGCCCATTTCTCTGTCTCTCCTGCAAATAAATCTGTACGTCCTCCCTCCTGCCCCCCCTCTCATACCTTTCTGAGTCCACTTGTAGGAGACCCCCAACCAATAAAACCTGATCTTCATAAGTCTTGAGGGGAGAGGTGGGCTAAGTTTGGGGAAATTGCTGCATGGAAAAGGCAATATATGGAATTAGAGATAAGCGAGTGCCATGGGAACTAGCTGAGATATTGCCTGCTTAAGGCGCTGATTTACACTCGGGATACAGGGACCGGAGAGGAAAGGGAAGCCCTGAGCCAACTGTTGGCTGCAGACATTAGCACTGTATATATAGTTAGTAATTAAAATTTCTACACTATAATGATGTATTGTAAGATTAAATTTAGCTGGCTAGAAATATTATTTAAAAATGAAATGACAGCTCACTCAAGCGCAAGATTGCTACCAAGCAGACATACCTTAAAGGTATAATTTCTTCATCTGCCAGCTTTTACTGTTACTGCACCATCTACATTCTCCTGCACATATCACTGTTGAGCCATCCTGTCCCCCAGAATCCACAAATATTTGATCTGACATCCTACAAACATGCAGTGATGACCAAATGAGGGACAAAATGGGTTTTGTACTCTGTGGCGAGTCTCAACGCCATCTGATTTTAAGGCAGGGTTGGTGAGGTGTCATGTTCAGTTCTTCAGCATTCCACCTGTTTCTCTCAATTTATCTCTCAGCAGTATATCGGATAATAAATGGCATGACATTCAATCAGCATATTTCTACATCCCCACAGTGTGTGCATGTGTTTGTGTGTTTGCACACACTCTGTGTGCATACGTTGTAAACGTGATTGACGGATGGATGATGACGGGGGTGTCATGCAAGGACTGTTATGCTTTTTTTTCATTTGTCTGCCTGGGAAATGATGCATGTCTCAACATTGTCCCTACGTAACCCACACACAGAGATCTACACTTGCACATGATGTGTATGCCCACTCAAACATACATGAAGAATACAACACAGTTTTGGGGTAATTGCATTATGCATTATGGACAGGATAGGTCTGTAATTCTGTAAATTCCAATCTCATTGTACATACTGTATAATGACAATAAAGGCATTCTATTCTATTCTGTTCTAATGCAGGAGACTCAGCTCTGGGCTGAATCGACCAGAGAACAGAGAGAGGAAGGGAGTGAGTGAGGGAGAAAGAGAAAGGGGAATTGGGAGATGTATTGATTAGAGAGCAACAGGCAATGTGAAAAATGCTTAATGGATACTACAAATAAAATACCAGTGCCATAAAATTTGGAATGCGGTGTAAATTGTAAATAGAAACAGAATGCAATGATTTAGCTGCTGTTTTTTACATTTACCTAACAAGCAAAAAAAAACAAAAAACCCCAAAAAACATTAAAAATATTAGCTAGCAAGCAACACTTCTCAAAAAAATTGGGATGGGGCCAACAAAAGACTGGAAAAGTAAGTGGTACTAAAAAGAAACAGCTGATGGGACAATTTGCAGCTAATAATGCTGATTGACAGTAACATGATTGGATATAAAAAAAAATCTTAGAGTTTCTCATAAATAAATCAGGGCAGAGGTTCACCAATCTACAAAAAAAATAATTTACAAGTTGTGGAACAATTTCAGAATGTTGACATAAAATTATGAAGACTTGGAATAGTTCATCATCTACAGTACACACGATCATCAAAAGGTTTAGAGAATCTGGAGAAAACTCTGTGCGCAAGGGACATCATCATCATCATCATCATCATCATCATTGTTTGTGAACACAGTTCGCCCTGCCATGCACAAATGTAGGTTAAATATTTTAAGATGGCGGTGCGCAGCTGTGCATCCTATATTTATATTTATTAGTCTTTAATATACTTGGAAAAAGGTGTGCTGTGGTATCTGCACCAAGATGTTAGCAACAGATCCCTTAAGTCCTGTAAGTTGTGAGGCGGGCTCTTTGTGGATCAGATTTGTTTGTCCAGCGCATCCCATAGATGCATGACTGGATTGAAATCTGGGGAATTTGGAGGCCAAGTTAACACCTTAAATTCATTGTTTTGCTCCTTACCATTCCTGAACCATTTTTGCTTTGTGGCAAGGCACATTATTCTGCTGAAAGAGGCCGCACGCATCAGGGAATGCCATTTCCATGAAAGGGTGTACATGGTCTGCAACAATACTTAGATGAGTGGTATGTGTCAAAGTAACATCTACATGGATGGCAAAACCCAAGATTTCCCAGCAGAACATTGTCCAAAGCATCACACTGCCTCGACTGGCTTGCCTTCACCCCATAGTTCATCCTGGTGCCAGGTGTTCCCCAGGTGAGAGATGCACATGAGCTCACTTTTCCATGTGATGCAAAAGAGAACACAATTCACCAGACCAGGTCCCCTTCTTCCATTGCTCTGCGATCCAGAAAAATACAACAAAGAAGACCCAGGACTGCTGAGCAGCTAGAATCCTATATCAGACAGGGATGGGACAGCATTCCTGTCCCAAAGGTTCAGCAACTGGTCTCTTCAGTTTAGGATATGTTTCTCATGTTCTACTGTGAATAAAACATGGGTTTACGAGATTTGCAAATCATTGTATTCTGTTTTTATTTACATTTTACACAGGGTCCCCATATTTTTTGGAATTGGGGTTATAATTGAAATTTTTAGGGTGTGAGGCTCTTAAATCATCACAGATGACTTATAGTTGGCAGCTTTAGGCATTCTTTGCAAAATTTTACATGCAGAATCAAGCTCCACATACAGTCAGATATGGAAAATGAACAGTATCCAATTAAAGTGCGAGGGAAAATTAGTAGTAAGAGAAAATCAAGGGGAAGTATGTGGGATTTTTGTTATGAGGCAGTTTCTGCAGTAATCCGGTAATTAGTGCAACTCATCTGAGATCTGTTGTATCTGCTTTAGCAGCTTCAGTAAGTTCTAAGAAAATGTTTCTTCATATGTAAAAAGAACGCAAGACGGAGAGCAACAAAGAGCCTTTCTGTTTTCAAGCCCTAACTGGCAAGTAAACACAGGAGCCAATCACACTCCTGCTCACTGCAGTCACATCACTGAGAAGCAATCTGGATCAGCTCCACTCAGTCAGGGTGCGGGTGTGTTAAAGCACCCTGCCCAGAGAACTGTTTAGCTGCAAGCGCTGTGGATCTCTAAAAACACATCAGCATCCTAGACACCTAATTTCAGCGATCTCGCTTCTGCCTCTCCCTCTTTTCCCTTCTTCTTCTCTCCCTCACTCTGCCAATCGCCATCTCTCCATCTTTCCTCTGGTCCCCCTTGAGCAAGCACACATACACACACACACCCATACTCATTACAGCCATTCTCATTGTCCAGGAAGTGGAAGCGATAGCTTTTTCGTAGTTATTTCCATCACCCCTCAGCTTTGCCAGCTCTTGGCCTCCCCTAAGATAATACCCATTTATCCCACCGGGTGTTTACACAAGCGATTCAGGTTAAGTGACTTGCTGAGAGGAATGACAGACAGCAGCTTTCCTTTATTCAACGAAAATTGGATTCATCAACCACTGCTTAATGGTTGCATTCAAGCTTTTGACTACACTCCATCTGACACATTAGTAGGTGTCTGTGGTGTATTTATTCGTGTTTTTGCTCACATGTATGCCTGTATAAATGTCCAAACCTCGTGATCTCAATAGGGGATCGAAAAATATGCTGTTGGTTTTTGCTATCAGCGGTTCAACGACCATAAAGCCCAAAGCTTTTACATCCCTGAGCCTTATAAAAATTGCTCTCTAGCTTCCCTGCTATAAACCACAGCAATAAACAGGCCCACATCCACTATGCTAATTTGCAGGCTTTTTACATGTTTCCACCTATTTGCATGAAGTGTGTTTCTAATGTGTTTTACTGGGGAACATGCGGAACGGTAGCTGATCCCAAGGTCATTTTGAAATGTTATTTCAATTTAGCAGCTCTACAGTAGCATGAGCATTAAAAAAACACCTTTCACTACTTGTTTCCTTGATTCATTGTTTTTTTATTCCCCTTGTTTTATATCTTCCTTTTGTTCCTCTCTCCCTGTTTCCTTTGCTTTAAGGAGAAATCTACTATATCTGCCTTGGCACTTGTTCAATTACATGTGAAATGCCCCATTACTCCTTTCGAATGACCTGTGGTCACCACAGAAGAGTAGGTTAAGTGCACTTTTAACACAGACCAACATTTATCTATCGAGCATTAGGCTATATAATAGAACAGAATAAGACAAGTTTTAAAGTAATGCCAAATTCCTTTTTTGTGCAATCTGAAGCTTTTGTTTTCGTTCATCACACCCATTTCAGTTACTCATTCTAGCACAAAATGACTGTTTATCATGGAGGCTGTTTTCCACTTTCCTTATTCAAACAAGCAAGATGTACACCTTTACACCTTTTGTTAAAAGGATTATTTTGCATATTGGTTTACTTGTACCAACAGGGACTGACACACCCTGAAGAAATTGTTCTTGTAAAGAATAAAAAAAGTGTATAGAGCATTTAGGCCGACCGAGCAGGAACTACAGAAAATTACAGTTTAAGGAGTATAATTTTTGGATATATATGTAGTACATATATATGGCTGGGATTGAAGTGAATGAAGATTTTGTTGATGTTTTGTGGCAGGCAAATTTTTAAAAAAATCATAAAGCAAAAAGTGGTTACAGTCATGGTAAAAAAAAAAAAAAAAAAAAGTACAACCTCTGTCAATTCTAAGGTCATGCATATCAGGACATAATAAAAACTATCAGGTCCACACCATTTAGGGGTGTGTTAACACAATGTCAAGGAAGAAAGATAACAATGATCTTAGAGAAGTAATCATTGCTGACCATCAGTCCGGGAAGGGTTAGAGGACCATCATTCTATAGAGAGAACGATTATTCACAAGTGAAAAACATTCACAAAACATCTTCCTGGGTATGGACGTCACAGTAAATTCAGACCTACATCTCAGATTCTACAGGCCTGAGTTAGCATGTTAACTTTTAAAGTTTATGACAGTGCAGTTAGAAAAAAGGCAGAACAAGTATGGCTTGTTTGGAAGCGTTGTCAGGAGAAAGCCTCTTCTCTCTAAAAAAATAACACAGCAGCACAGCTTAAACAAACACAACATATTAGCACAAAAACCTCACACCAACTGTCAAGCACGGTGGTGGAAAGGTGATGATTTGGGCTGGTTTTCCAGCCACAGGACCTGGGCAATCATGAACTTCTCTGTATACCAAAGTATACTTAGTCAAATATGAGGCCATGTGTCTGACAGATAAAGCTTAGTTGAAATTGGGTCGTGCAATAGGAAAATGATCACAAGCACACCAGCAAATATACAAGAGAATAGCTGAAAAAGAAAAGCAACAAGGTTCTGGATTGAAGGGCAGATGCAGACACGGAGACAGACAAAAGTAACTTTTCTGTGAGTAAAAGCTGACAAACAAAAGGTGACTAGAAGTTCCAGGAAAAAAAAAAAATCCCAACAAAGAAACATACGAATAAAAAAGGAGGAAGAGGATAAAAAAACCAAGGAAAAACATGATGTGGATACACAGGGAACGTAAACAGAATACCATAACACGTTAATACTTTAATAATCATGCACCGGGACTGGGAACAGGTGGAAAGAAGCTGGACGGGGCAGACAAAAGCAAAAAGTTATTGATTACCAAAATAACAGAGGAAAAGAAAACACTAAAAACCAAACAGAGAAATGGAAAAGAGGCAAACAAAAAAAGACTTTTCATTTGAATTTTTCTTTTAACTTGAATAAGGCATTAAGGGGTAAGTAAACAAAACGAACTTTAATAAAATAAAGCATTCAATAAATACTTCACTTATGATTTCTTCCTATTATAAATGTTTGTACACTGGCTAGAAATAAAAAGTGAGTGGAAATAAAGGTA
>JAMQGT020005057.1:0-19962 GCA_024447675.2 Pterophyllum scalare
ATGTTTAATATCACAATAGCAGACACACCCCCCCCCCACTAATGAGTCCCCAGATGTTCACATTCAAGGTGGAAGCTGTTTCAGCCTGGACAGGCTCACATGTGCAGCCAGTCACTGGGTCATTATTAGATAAACACTTCCAGATAGTCCATGTTTGCACTTAGAATGACCCCCTGTGCGCAGAGGCATCACAGCGTGACTGCGAGGAGAGAAGTGCCAAATGGCTGCGTCACATTCATGGTTGGAAAACCTTTCTGAAGAGAGAAAACACAGAAAGAGAGACAGAAGTGAGCATTTCCAAGGCTCCTCTCTTTCTGTGGGCTCTTTCACAGCTCTCTTAGAAATAAAGTCCAGATTTATAGCATCCCCGAGGAAAGATATCCGTTTTGTCTGGCCAGAGAGCGCTGCAGTTTTCCAGTGCACACGGCCCTGCTGTCTCTACAGATACATAACAGAGCTCTGAACCCCTGCATCACAGCCATAAATTCAGTCTGGGGGGGCCGGCGAATGAAAGGTAAAGAAATTCATATGCACATATGAAGGGAGTTAGTGGAGAGGAGACTGAGGATAAAACTCCATTTGCCGTGTTGTTTGATGTCTTTTACTGGGCATGATGGGTTTTCGGTAAGAAGCAAACAGATTCTTCTATGTGCCCTTTGACCTTCAAATAGTCTGTTAAGACAGAAGGTTTTTGCAACATGTCAGTAACAACTCTAAATCTCAATATGGTTTAACTAGGCTTGGTTTTTCTCCCAGAGTCTGGATGCTGAATTTGAGTCTGAATAAATTTATTGAGGCTTTGAAGTTTACCATTTTAATTTTGACCATTTTCAGCAATATCAGTATGAAAGACCTAAACGTCACACTCAAACTGAACCCAAGAAGGTATAAATTCTTTGTCAGTTTTTTTTTAAAATAACTCATCCAAAGTAAATAACAATATATAAATTCATCAATGTCCCTCCAGAAGCTTCAAATGGTTCAAAACTCAACTCTTCACATTATCACCAAACCCCCTCATTTCACCATACCAGCCCAGACCTACAGCAACTGCAGTGGCTCCCAGTGAAATTCAGAATTATTTTCAAAATCCTCACATGCATTCAAGGCCATCTACAACCTCGCCCCTCCTTATCTAGCCAAACTTCTTCACATCACCTCCTCCTCCCGCACCCTCCAGTCTTCCTCTCGTATCCACCTTACTGTGCCCCCTACCTGCCTCAGTACCATGGGGAACAGAGCTTGCTCCCCCTCTGCTCCCCAGCTGTGGAAGTTTCTCCCACATGACAGGCGCAATATTGACTCTCTTCACGACTCAAAACTTGTTCACGATTGCATACTCACTTTAGTTCCTTTGGTCATTTTAGCTTGTTTGTGCTTTTACGTGATTTGTCTTGTTTTTACCCCTGTAAAGTGTGTAAGGAAATGAGCTTAATAATACTAATACATTTTATTTGTAATGTACATGTACTACTGAAGATGACAACACATTCAACTGTAATATAAGCTAATTAAGGAATATTGGAGACTGTCTCCTAAACCCTGGTGTGCTGGCTTCTTGATCTCTTCACTACTTTCATTATAAACCATCCATCCACCTATCCATAAAATAAAGAAATTAATAAAAACTCCAGCCTACAGACAGGTGACCTGTCCAGGGCATACAGTATCCTGCCTCTCACCCACGAAGCTGGGATAGGCTCCAGCCAAACAGCTTTTCATTTACTTACATATTTATAAAAAGTGTGGCCTGCAAGCATCAATAAAACTTTGTTCAGTATTTTTTTTTCTCTATAATCATCAAATGTAATTATCACAAATTTTCTTGAAATATTATGCTATAACTTTGAGGCTATACTCCCCAGCCTTACCCAGTAGTTACCATATTTAGACCAAAGGGTGGAGAACCAAGTTATTGTCCAGTCCTAGCAAACTTGGTAAGCAAGCTGCATCCTTAAACTGTATAGGCACAATGCACATATATAAGCACTGGTGCCAAATAAATGAAAATACTAATTTTACTCACAAAAACTAAAGCACATACTTCTTTGATGGGCTATACCACACTACTACAAAATACTTCAAAAAGGCACCAAGTTTGTAATGACTCGAATTAATGGAACTGGGGCCTAACAAAGTTTCTGCTACACCTGCCTTTGTTAGGACACCTGCCACACCTCTAAAAAAAATTCAAATGGATTGTTAAAAACAAATAAACTATCCACACAGAAAACCATTTTGTGACCGGCTGTAAATATGCCTTTTAGTGCTGTAAAGTTGGGCATTTTAACATGAAAATCTATGGCAACTGACTTGCTTTTGGAGCCAGCCTGAACTCTCCAGGAAGTGCAGTTTTTGGCACTTGCAGGCACCAGAGGTAGCTGCTTGGTCAAACCACAAGACTGAGTGACGGGAGAAATGTTATTTTACCTTGATTTCTAAAACTGATCTATTTAAAACAAGTTATACACTTCAAAAGGAAAGACAAGACCGACACGTATCCACCCACCCACCCACACCTGTGTGCCATAGTCAAACCTCTCAGATCATTTGTAAGATGTCAGTACAAACAACTAAGACAGCTAGGCATTTTCCCCTTTAGTATGGACCAAATAAAATTAGTTTGAAAATGGCCTTAACAAATTCAAATTCTCTGACATAACAATGACTTATTTTTTTTCCAAATTGCTCCCTAAAGAGGGGTGGGTTGGGGTGTGATAAAAGGAGTGACTTAGGGGTCCATTTGCAAAAATTTTCATTCAATAAAAAGGAGCCCAACCCTAAGCATTCCTAGAAAAGGGTCAGTGTTAACACAAGTCGGCTATATTAAAATATTAAACATTCTGGGAACTCTGAGCTCTAAAGGGCCTCTAAGGTCAGACATAACAGACCTCAAACTTAAGACGACACTCCTGGACTTCCTTTCAGAACTGCCTTTGAAATTTTTACAGTTGTACTGAAAATAGATCCACCAACACAAGGCTGACCTTCTCTGGCAATAGTGCTGCATTAACACCCAGAAACAACAAACACCTCAGCATAGCTTTCCCAGAATAACACAGATAACACTGGTCTTAAGTAGACTTCATTGTCTCTGAAGTGCTCCACCAATGTACAACTCGAGGCCCATCACCAAGCCAGATGTTCTCCCATTGAATTACTTTATGGAAGGACTGAGGCGGAAACAAAATTGTAATTAACTGGCATTCCCATAAAGTCATCAGAAAGACTCCCATAAGGGAAGGGAATTTTTGGCTTTTCAATTCATTGATGACTCATTTAAGTCAGTACAGTGCAGTCCGTTATTTTTATTTATCGTGCCCGTTTTTCCTCTCTGCATTTTGGTCTAAGATTGCTTAAAAATCAGCAAGTCCATGATGGATTTCATACAAGTCTAAATGTTGGCTAGTGGTGGAAAAAGGCAGAAAAAGGTAGCTCTATGAAAAATAAATGAATAAATCTTGCTTGGTACTGGCACTGAAATTTGAAATTTGCCATTATGATTTACTTCCAGCAAACTAATTTGACTGAGCTTGCTGTGGTGAGAACATCTGAGGTCACATTGTCTACAGCTAAAAAATTATCCAGACAAAAACAATGCCAAAAAACATTTTACACTCTTTTTCTGTGAATGATTAAGTACCTAAAATATTAAAAGTCTGTGGACGACACTTTCCATACCTGTAATTGCAATTAGGATTAATAGGCAATTATGTAAGCCATCTGTTCCTCAATGATGATGTGACCCATGAGGAATGTGATGCACCTGCAATGCTGAAACACAAGACTAAACTACCTGATTCAAACTGAGCCCCGGGGAAACATCTATACCTAAGTCGGCACACACACACACACACACACACACACACACACACACACAAGGCTTTGAGCTGTTAAATAAACATATGTGTGTGCTTCAGCATGATAAACACTGCACATCTGGTGAGAAGAGAGAGCGCTAAAGCACCAGAATTCTTTATCAGTTCTGCTTGCCAGGGAATTTGTTTCCACCCTGGGGCGCCACGAAGACCTTCCCAAGAACTGTCATCCTGGAGGACGTGAACGCTAAAGGCCATGGAGAGCTAGTGGTGGAAAGCGTATGCCTTGACCCAGAATGAGGTGAGCCAGCAGAGAGGAGGCTGCCATTGGTGAAGGGAACCAAATGTAGCCACAATGATCAGTGCCTGGCAAGATGCAACTATTTCCAGAGTTAAGAGCTGGAAACTCAGTGAACTACAAGCTCTGTAGTCCAGCTCTGCTATGTCCAAATAAACATCATCAGTGGCACAGGTACCTCTCCATGGGTGACCAGCTAAGAACACTGGAATGCCTAAAAAAACTCAACCTTTACGCTAAATCGTTTCGCTTAACAGTAATTATGTCAGCAAAAGGCAGAGGTGGCAGGTCTGCCTCATGTTCGACTTTGACACACTGATTAAAGAACAATACTTTGCCTTTAAAGCATTTCAAGTAGGGATGCACAGACAGCTTTTTCCAGTTTCATCATGATAGATACACCTTGGCTTCAGGTATCTACCAATACCAAGTACAGAGCCGATACCAGGGTTAAATGAATGATTTGTATCTCGCACTCTGAGGAAGAGACTGGGAATCATTCTTCATAGCTTTTTGAAACAGGATGTAACAAATAAATACAAATAAACATTTACTGAAATTTATGAGAAAATACTTAGTAACAGGGTCAAGTTAAATAAATAAGAAAAAAAATGTTTTTACCTTATTCACCTAATGAATTTAGACTGGTCTTTTTCCAGTTCTGTGGGAGTGTCTTTACAGCACTTGGCTGACTTCTAGTGAGTTTCCCCTCAGTGTGAGTGTCCGAGCTTTTCATCAACTCACTTGACCACAGTTTACAGTCAAGTCAAAAACTACTGCAAACATTCAAAGAAAAGCTGTTGCAGGTGTGAAATATTTCCAAACTGCTGATCCTCTGCTGTTAACATCCTCCATACTGTAGCTCTCCTGTTAGCAACCAGTACACTTCTGTTGACGCACAACATAGTCAACACCAAACTACAGAAAACTGACTAACCAAGATCGACCCCATTGATTGGCTCGATCAGAGGGATCACTGATCCAACCTTATGAGTCAGGGTCAGACAGATATCAGATCAGTGCATCCCTGATTTATAGAACATGGTTAATTAGGTTTATTTTTTAGCCTGCTCCATTGTAATTATGTTACACTTTGGCAAAAATACAGAAAAATCCTGCAAACCTGTTGATTGTGTGAATACTGGATCAGAAAGACTAAAACAAACAAAATCCAGACTATTATATATGACTATTGGTCTTATTTTACTGTCAAACCTAATTCCTCTTTTTCCACTTCCACATCTATCCAAGGTTGTCCGACTTGCTCTTGAACCTTATGTACATGTAGACTTGTGGACAGACTGTCAACACAGCACTGGCACTACACTCCCACAGAGAGGGTCTGTTCTTTCTCACTACAAAAAAAATCCAAACACCACAGCTCAGTGCTGCAGATAACAATGACTGTCTCAACTGAATGTGTCAGGATAATCCAGACAGAATTCATGCAAGAAAGAGGAAGGTCCAAAACTAGCCAAAAGATACATGATGCCAATGACACAATCTGGTTTGGACTTGTAGGTTTAGATTTTAGTAGACAACACCAAATATGACTAAGACCCAGGGACCGTTTGTCTTTGGGGTTTTTAAACCCAGAGCACAAAATAAAACCCAGAGTTTCACAAGGTTTTTCTATTCCTTCAGCGCCCCCCTTTTATTTGTTCATTTGTAACAAAAATCACAAATGACTACGCTCTCAGCTGGAACGCAAGTACAAACTCAAGGCTTAGGTCAGTGCCAAGGACCAAGTCCCCAACTCCAAGTCCTACATACTATTATAGACTTTCCATAAATCACCACTCATAAGATCTCAGCCCCAGAGCTGGTTTTAAAATTCAATTCAATTGTATTTCTATAGCTCCAAATATAGCATAACAACAGTCACCATGTGAGACTTCCAGGACTAAAAAGCCTCCTGCAAGAATCTGGCTGCTACATAAAGGAGGGCGTATATCCATCTCTCTGTCTGCAGACAGGGACACTTCATCTAGATGACTTTATGGCAAAAACAAGCTGTTGACATGACCCAACCTCCTAACCTCTCCAAGTTGTGCGTGTGTCATGTTATCTGTTGTATACATTACAAAAGTTGCACTGTATAAATATATTTTGTCAGGCATGGTCTGAAAACTCTCAGAAGTATCTGTGGCTTGTTAAATTTTCTCTAGACTTACAGAATATGACCCACTGGGGGTGAAACAGTGATTGAGGCACAGCAGACCATCCCCAAATGAGTGAAACCATGGACTAGGCTTGTGGGTCCAAAAAGTAGAGCCTGTACAGAAGTGCCTTCAATCTGCATTCTTTTTAAAAGAAAACAGTAGGAGGAAACTGCTCTGGTAGCAAAACTGACTAACTTTGGGTTATACAGGAGTCCTATGGCTCCCTCCCTCTGTGACCTCATTAACACTTTCCTGATTATTTTATTGGCTCAGTTGCCAGTTTAAGGTCATGCTGAATAAAACAAAGTTCATTTAGTAAATTATGATCATTAGAGTGAAGAAGGACGATTATACAGGAGTGCTCATTGGCTAAAAACTCAGCAATCACAATGGTGAACCACTAGCATCAAGGCTTCCCAACAAGTCTTCACTGACTGCACACCTCAACAGCTCCGCCCATCCTCTATTAAAAAAAACCAAAAACTTCCAGTGTTTGAACGTGACTCCAAGAAGAAGTGGGGAAAAAAATACGCTATTGTGGGGTGCGCTGGTGTGACAGAAGAGGATGCAATGTGATGGATAGATACAGATGATCCACTGTGGCAACCCCTAAAGGGAGCAGCCAAAAGAAAAAGAAGAGCAAAAACTTCTTGGACATTAGACCTCATGGCCCTTGAGGTTCTGGACACCTGGCTGCATTTGTCATTAATTGAAGATCACTGAAAAATAGTTAATGGCTAACCCAACAACAGAAAGGTAAAGCTATGACCTTTGATATCACGTGTTGTACTTATGCAGTCATTGAAAAAGTCAAAGTATGTCAAATGGAGGAATCTTACAAGGTTGGATGCAGATCTGTAATGACAGAACAGTAAACAAAGTAAAGCCTTAAGCCATTCTAAGCACTGTTTAAGGTTTCAGTCCTGTGTTTAGTGAACTGTGGCTACTGACGAGAGGATGTCCAGGGCTGTGAACAACAGCGTGTAGATTGTTCAGCCAGACAGTAACCCTACATACAGGCTCTGTTTCTCAAAGCTGCAGGTCCCAATCAAATTTAATATGACCTCTGATAGAACAGCACAAGAGCCAACGACCCATCTTGACAGGTAAACAAGCCATCAGATCCTGAGCTCAGCTCTCTGGAAGGAAATGAAACACACTGCCTCGAGTTCTCCAGATGATTTCCCCATACGCAACACGCATACATCAATAATCTGACACACACCTCCTAGATTAGTTCCTCTGGATCTGAGCCAATGAAATCATAGCCAGTCTGACATTATGTCAACCACTGACAATGTGTAACTGAAGACAGTCACAACATCACTGCTCTGCTTTGCCTCCTTTTTCATAGCCGGAAATCAGATCAGAGCTCAGCCAATTAAGTGACTGAACTAGGGCTTGTGTATATTTGGAGCAGAGGTAAAAATAACCCCATTGCTCTGGGTTTTGTGATTAAATGATGTATACATGAGTGTGTGTATATCAAAGTGTGGTTTTTTTGGTCATTTCTTTAAAAATTATTTTCCAGAAGTCCTTCTCACACACCAGCGGGAGGCTTCAGTTAAATCACAGAACGCGATTTAATTGCAGTTTTAAGACAACTGCTAAAGCTTGTCATGAGTAATAATTAAAGATGGGGTTTGTATAAGTGGAAAAGCTTGTGTAAAATGTTTGGGGTGTGCTGCCCTGTTAGGCAGAGCTCTATTTCTGTCTGTGTGTCCTGACAGAGCGAGAGCAGGTGCAGCACAATGCACAACTGTAGTCTCCCCAGCCACTCACTCACTGCTGAATGAATCACACATGGAGGAGCTCACCAGCCCCCAGAACGAAGTCTCACTAAGGCCGTGCATTTCCTCAAAGTATACTGATAAAAATCACTGAATAGAATTGCTACACAAACTATACATAAAATATATGATGAGTTGCTGCTAAAGTACAGGCTGGTGCCATTAAAAGCTGCTAATGTCTGTTAGAAACATTTAAATACATCAGATTATTATTAAATCCTCTGTATTATACTTTAGAATGGATTTTTAAACCAAAGACACCAATTAAAAAGGACATTTTAGAACAGTAAGTCTGAAAATGATGGCTTTCATAGGCATCCAGTCTAAAATCAGTCGTAAAATTAAAAATCACTGAGGGAAAAAAAAAATAAAGGAAAAAGAACTTAAGCTCACTCTTTCACCAGAAAGGTCATTCAAAAACTTCTGGATCACTAACCATTGGAAATCATCAAAAAAGGCGACATACCGTGATAAGGTAATCAGAGAGCCAAGAATCCTCAATGTTTCTGGTGGATATAGAAGTCTTTCCAGGATTTTTGGGACTAAGCCTTGTGGAAGGTCAGAGCTCTGGAGGCTTGTGGAACAGGACTACTGGGACATAAAGATAGACTGACATGTCCACAGGCCCTGCTACCCCCCACCCACCTTCTATCTACAAGCCTCCTTTAGGGGCGCATGTGCTGTGGCCAGATCTGCAGCAGGCATGAACTCGAGAGGTGGGTAGGTGGGTGATAAATTTAGAACGGTGCTTTCCCACTTCAATAGCGGTCAATCAATCAAATGATGAAAATGACAAGTGCTGGTTATGAGGTCAATTAAACTGAGGACAGTGGGAAGTCAAATTAAAGGAAACAGTTGCAGTCAAAAGGTGAAACTTTAGAAACTTGAGGTGAAAATTTAGGAACTTGAAAAGAGGCCATGGCTGATTTGGCCATTCCAAAACCTGACTTTATTTTTCCTTTTGTAACACCAATGTTACTTGTGTGCTTTGGGTCACACTTTGTCTTGTTGTGTTACCCTACCCCTCTTAAAGTTCAGGTCACTGCTGCAGTGACATTGGGCTCTAAAATATCTTGATACTATTTTGACTTGACTGCACACTGAAGTAGCAAAGCAGCAGCAAACCAGGAGGTTTCGGTGTTTGTGTGTGGTGCTCTTTTTGTCCGTTCTCTGTGCATTTTCTGCCAAAAAGTTGAACTTTTTATCTCAGCTGTCCGTAGAACACTGACCCAAGCAAAATGTTGCAGAATATCCAGGTGGTGTTTTGAAAATTTCCGTAACTTCCGAAATGTGTTTTTTTAATAAGCTTAGCTGGGTCCTTGCATTAACATAATTCTTATTCAGTGTTTGTTCGTTTTTGTTTTTTTTTATTGAACACATGAACAAAGATTTTAGGAAGTTGTTTGGGGCAGCTGGGGAGGTAGAGCTGGTTCAATCCCTGCTTTCTCCAGACCAAGCTTAGTATCCTTGGGCAAAATCCAGAACCTTGAGTCCCCAATACATCCATTGGGGTGTGAGTGTGTGCATGATAGTACTCAATAACATTTGAAAAGTGTTATATAAACAAAAGACCAGTCATAATTTTGTATTTACTGATTGCATTTTGCCTTGGCTTACCTTGGCTTCTTTTTATCCTTTTTGAAAGGGTCACATGGGACCTGCAGGACCTGAATTTCCTCTGTTCGCATTGAAAGATGTGGTTGATGCATAGCTCAGAGCAAACAAGCTCTATTTACAAGAACAGACGTCCTATGTCTTCATGAGAAAGGACACCTTTACAACCCACACTGTCAATCTCATCGCATTAATTGGAACATGTGAGTCCAGCTAGTTTTTGAAGAAGCTGTTAGCACATGCATTAAGTGCACACACACACACACACACACACACACACACACACACACACACACACAAATACTTTAACACTAATTAAGACCATAAAAAGTAGAACTGTGAGGGAAACTGTAGAGTGGAAGGGCACCAAAGTTTAAGGGAAAAAAAGGATAATAGGATTTTTGAGATTATAGGGTTTGTTGTACATAAAACAGTTGCAGGGATCAGTACACTAATACATTTGCTAGTTAGTGTAACAGTTAAAGCTTTTGTCTCAAATAGAAATCTGACAGTAAACAAGTAAACTTAATAGAATAGTTGAAGTTCTTCTTTCATGCTTGTGCCTTGGGACATAAAATTAACTTGCTTTTAGTGGAAGGTGTCTAAAAATAGACTCATGGAGCAAAACTGGTTTAAGGACTTTGACATTGAGGTTCTGACAGTACTCAATCTCCCTAAAATAGACCTCTGCTGCTCTCTGAGATCAAAATGCAGCTGTCAGGCCAGTAATCCCTTGGGTGTACACAAACTAAACAAGACAAACAGGTTCTGTGCTAATTACAGAACCAAAAAAAGGTCATACGTAAAATCTATGTCTTGAAAATCAGCATGATAACATACTGAAGACTGACTGTAGTCATCGCTCTGGAGCACAGTCCACCAATTTAATCTGTCAAAGCTTTACAAATGAGTTTATTTACAATTTTTGTTTTAGTTTTTTTTTTTTAAAGGCAAACCAAAGGCTTCTTACAGAAGCCTGAGACGTTAACTATTTAAACTCTTTTTGAAGTGTCTTTATTAAGTTAGTTTTACTGGAGAAGTTAAAGTTCAGTAAAGAAACTAGAACGCAGGACCTGAATATTCCACGAAAAATCTCCGCTGATATAACACATCCAGCAAACAAACCTCTTCACTGTTCAGTTTACTAAATGCTTAAAAGTGACAGGAAGGGCTGTAAACAGTATGCACAACAAGCAGACAAACCTTTCAATCATCACTCTGATTCAACATTTGAGGTTCATAAGTGCAGAGAGTTATAACAGCGGACAGATGGAGAGGAAGGAGGGGAATCAAAGACCCAAAGATAAGGATGGAGCTATGCTTCAGCTGGCCACTGGGCAAAGGACACCCAGGCTCATGCAAAAGATCATTTTTATTTTATTTTGTGGAGGAAACCTGTTTAAACACACATCAAGAAGTACGGAACCAGAACACAGCCTCCACTGTGGTTTGAAGCTTCACAGCAAACAGCACCATCTAGTGCTGGCCATGAATGTAGAATCTAAGTATAAATACACTGCTCACCAGCTTTTATAATTCTTGGCAGCATTCTCCGAAATGCTTGCTTGTTTATGGCTATCTGAAAAGGTAAACCGTAAAAGTCATTGAAGGTTTTTTGGGGCTTGGTACCAGGAAGCAGCTGTGGGCACAGGGCCAGAGCTTTGAGCTCGGTGGTATTGCGTTGGAGCTTTGAAAGTGATGGGGTGCGGCCACTCCAGAGCTTCTCAGCCAGAGCAGAAGCAGGCTGGAGAAATCTAGTGCTTGCAAGAGCCAGCAGAGGGTCTGGGGAACAAATGTGATTTCAATTTAGCCCCTTGTTAAGTCAGAACTGAATGCTGATTGCTAACATGCCCCGACCACACTGAACTGTCAGCACAACACAAAACTTGGGGGAAAAGCACTCCACTCCTGTTTTTCCATAAACAGTTGCAGACAGACCACAACAATGCCCCGGGATGCAGAAAAACTGCAAGTATGGGTAGTATTAAACCCTCTCCCCTGGCTGATTTGCTTTGATGAGGGTCAGGCATGCAGGCAGACTGAGCATACTCAGCAGCTTCTGGTTTAAGAGGAAGATTCTATCCAACACGAGAGCCCTCACATATGTGAAGGGGATGGCTACCGAAACACAACAGAGGATGCCAGTGTGTCTATACAACCCACCCAGCATGGGATGACTATGTCTGTGGAGGTTTTCAGTCATCCAGGGCATGGTAGTCTCTCAAACTTGAAGAAAAGTGACTGGACTTTAAGTTTGTGAAGATGTTTCACCTTTAACTCAAGAAGCTTCTTCAGTTCTGAAGAAGAAGAAGCCTCTTGGATAAGAGGTGAAACATCTTCATAAACTTAAAAGTCCTTTTTTTCAAGAGACTGCATGGGATGACATTCCCACAGAGCACAGGGCATGAACCATCCCAGCCAATTAAAGTCAGCCACAATAAAAATTAAAAATTAGAAAAAAGAGCTGGGAAAGAAAAAGGAAAAACATATGGGAAAAAGACAACACAACAAGACAAAGAAAGAAGCAAAGAAAGTTATTTGCTTATTTAAAACAGATTTGTATCAGTATTGCAACATTAAGCCCAAATGTTCAAAGTGATTATGGTAAATGGACTAGCTCTTATATAGCGCTTTATACAACAAGTTTACATTTACACACATTCATATTCCAACAGTTGCATCAGAGAGCAACTTACCCAAAGATACTTTGGCATACAGACTGGAGCAGCCAGGAATCAAAACCACTAACCTTCTGATTGGTAGATGACCTATATATATATATATATATATATATACATACACACACACACACACACACATACATATACACACACACACACACACGCTGAGTGCTTTGGCCCTGACACCATAATGTTCCAGCTTATGTGTGAGAGAGTGTGTGTGTGTGTTTTTGGGTTTTTTTGGGGGGGGGGTCAAAATTATTACAGTACAATATACAACCATAGAAAGTGATTTACACAATGAACGAAGGTGTTAAATCAACCTGAACTGAACTGAAGTAAAAGTGGTATGTTCATACAGTGGTTTCATGCAATTAAAAAGAAACAAGGAGGGAAAAAAAAGGAGGACTATGAAAACTAAGTCACATTAATTGAAAATCATTCAGTTAACTAAAGGAACTTACAGCTAACCAATAAAATAGGACATATAGTACATCCTGCCCAAGGATACTTTTGGCATGTAGACTGGAGCAGCCAAGGATCAAACCACCAACCTACTGATTAGTACATGACCTGCTCTATTTCCCATTAAAAATTCAGATAGAAATAAATTGGCAAACATCCAATATGGGCTGATATACAATTAGTTTTTTCTAACTTGGCTTTTTGCAGAATCCCTACAGAGAATATGCACAAAAGTGCAGCATTAACTGGAAATATGGGTTTAAATAAACTTGAATTATCCTTTAAATAGTTTGATCAAGACTTGCATGGAGCTAAGTGTTATCCAAAAATAGATAATCACATGAAATGAAACAAAATTAACAAATAAATTAAGCAACTAAAGAATCAACTATTTTTAATGGCTGAATATTATCTGGAGTATAAGAAGAAAAAAAGCTCAAGTGAAGCTACCGCCACAATTTAGTATTGCTCTATTCTAGCAAATCAATAAGAAAAGAACAATCGGCAAACACTCCTGAGAAGCTGGAGCTGTCAAATGGTTGCTTTTTTTTTTTTTTTTTCACAAAAAATTAAAATCTTCAAAAATCTATTTTACATAGATGTCAAGCTTGTAAATAAAATAGTAAGTGACTTAATCTAAAAAAAAACACCCACTGAATGAAAAGTACACTGAATGTTCTGCAACCTCAAAAGTGTGGGGGCCTTATAATTATAAAAGCTTCTCTATTCTTCTCTGTGTTAATCACATCTTCAGTAAAACAGCAAAACTTCAAACCTCACCTAGATTTTGCAGCCTGTTTATTCCCATTAGAACCCAGCTTGAACCTTCATTCATCACAGCTCTGTTCCCCCAAACTGAATGGTAAGCATCCAGATGAGCCAGAGCAGTGAAAGTTTCTTCTTCTTGCTGAACACTTTAGTCTCTTCTTTCTGCTTCTGGTGGAATGTGCATTAATCCCATGCATAGAACCAGACCTTCCATGAGCAACTTATACTGCAGCACAAGATCTCAAAGTCTCAGCTCAGTGGCCACAAATAGCCAGTAAAGAGCTGATAAGCGCTTCAAAGAGGGCAGATAAAGAGGTTAGAGGGTAAAAATAAATAAATAAAAAAATGGGGCAAAGAGGAGCATGTATGTATATGATTAAAAGTTAAAACTGGAGAGAGAAGGAAAGACAAGACAACAAAAGGTGCATTTTCCCTCAAACTAGAGCTGTAGTCACACATCAAACATCTTATCTTGACAGCACACATCGATGGCAGTCCCAGCCCCTCTGCTCCCTCTGTGCCTCTATCAGCTCTTCCAGCCTTCTTTTCCATCTCACCTCCATCATTCTACACTGCCATGTCCTACAGGACTTCTTGGCAGCACCAGATTTGACATTACGCTAACCAGACCCCCCCGTTCCCCAAAGCTTGCTGCTTGGGCCCCCAGGCAGGGTAACAAGGATATTACTAAGCGGATATGTATGACCACAAGGGCAATTACACAGCTCAGAAGGGACAAAAATGAGAAAAAACAGCAGCTGATACTAAGATTACATGACTGACCAAAGCAGAAAGAGGAGTGGGCTGTACCTTTCATAGCTCCCCTGCTTCCAGTTGTTCTTTATAGAATAGATCATTTCCAGTAAAAATTTGTATCTACAGTCAGAAGAAAAAGAAGAAGCAGAACAGAGGGAGAGTCAGACTGCTAGAAGGTTAGGACTGGAAGGAATAGGAATCACATGGCCAGCATAGAATCTGCTGGTGGCTCACCACAGCTTACAAATCCACAGGGTGGGTTTGGCAGTGGCAGAAGTGCTGGCCTGTTTAGGCAGCAACAGTTAGCAAGTGGATAGGAGGGGGTCACTATGAGCCCAGCCAGGGGAAGTACAACCTGGAGTGTGTCTGACAGCACTGACATCATGGTGGTGATGAACAGAAATGGGAATCCGTCCTAATGAGTTCCAACAAAGAACAAGGATGAAGGGTTGAAGGGGGAGGGTTTTTGAACCGAGTCACCCAGCAGAGATAGGAAGGGGAGGAATCCCGTTTCATTCCTCCCAGCAGCCCTGATGAGTCAAACAGAGGAACAACAAACCAGAAAAGGCAACAGCTCAAAAACAGAGGCAACTACTTTCCCACATGGCTGAAGCCCAAGAGCCCTAACCAACACACACAGGCACAAGCAGGATTCAGGTTCTACTTTACAAATGCTTGCCAGAGTATTTAGCAGTCATGCAAATATGAATCTCAACAACGCTCAAATGCTTAAACAACATGAACGTAAAGCCAGTAATCACAATCTGATTCTTCAAAGTTTTATTAGCATCTAAAAGCTTGTGAAAGAACAACTGAACACTACAGAAGCCCATACTAAAGGGTCCTCAAGACAGGATGACTCAACAAACCTATTCAAAGGTTAGAGAAAGCTTCAGCTCTGCCCTAGATTCACAAATACTTTTGCTGAAAACACTTTTATAAGATTTTGCCAACTTGGATATAGCAGAGTAACTAAAACTCATGTTATCCCAGGATGTAGACTCGAGTCCTTTGGATGCCACCAAACCACCTTTGACTTTCCGACACATGGACTCTGCTGCTAACGTCTTAACGCCTGACACTTCATTCACATTATGAATTGGGCCTGTTAAGATATCTGAGACCTGTCCTCTGTTCATTGTTTGGATCCTTGTTGGTGGGTATTTACCTCTTTATCTTTAAACTGCTCATGAAAAATATAATGACTAGAGAGCCTCAGAAACAAAGAGCCCTGAAATTTAAATTTGATGAGGATGATGAAGTCTGTGTATCATCTCTTTAAATTATCCTAAACTTTGCTTTTTCTGTTTTTAATCCGTAGAAGCATCAAATCGCAGGCCACGATTAAACACATTAGTGTAGCTGTCAGTTTGAAGATGATGTTAGTGAGCATCAACTCATTTTGAAAAGACAAGCAGATTTTTTTTTTTTAATATTTAGAGCTCTGAGCTGGTCTTTAAATTCTTGTCAGCTTAATGCCCGGTTTTGCTGAGGGTAAACGCTCTACCATAACTGGGTGGAGAACAGTGGCTTTATCAGCTGTCTGCTGCTAGGAATAGAAAGTGAGCCAAACAATGAGCTGCAAGAGCAGCAAACAAACCCAAACAAGTCTGACTTGAGGACGTTTGTGGGGAGACGGATTATTGTGCAAAAAGGTGGAGAGTGGCCCAGGGTAATCAAATCAACGAGAGAGTATGTTATATGTATATATACACTGGGGTCCTGTTGGCTGAAAAATCTACTTCTACGTATAGCTCTTGGTAGCCTAACCAGGCCTTGACATGAGCAGCAGGACATGCTTCATTAGATTAATATCAGATAAACAAGTATCACTGATGTGTTCAGAAGTATTCCGCAGCTCTCCAATTGTGCATCAAGGTTACACATACAGCCACGTGGCCCTACCACCTCAGGCATCCTAAACGAATGCTTCCCCTATAAAAGGAAAGTAAGCTTCAGTGTGGCAGCAGACCAAGGGCAATGATGAGCAGCACCAGGTGTGCTCATGTACATCTGCCACAATAACACAGTTACCCTGTCAGCCTGTGGCACTTGGTGATGACTCCAACTTTAAGTCATCACCTACTTCTGATCAGCCCTAACTGACTAGACATGTCAGGGTGAGGGTGATGATGGGAGCACCTGATAACATCACACATCATGACCTCACATAGTCAGCTGCGTCAGCCGACCAGTTTATTGGCTTATTAAACCCATGTGTAGCTCCAGATGGGTGGGGGTGCTCTTCCATGTCCCTGACTAATCAGATCAGACAGTCAATCAGACATGACTTAGTATAACCAATTTCAAATATTTGTATTGAAACAACTTAAATGACCTAAGTGCATCCTTTTTTGATTCAAGCCTGCTGTCACTGTGAGTATCCTGTTTCAGCATGAGTCACGTCTATCTCATACAGCACTGTGAGCTGCAAGCTTCATCAAAAGCCAACTCTCGAAGGCAGGGTATAGCGGGGGGGCAAGTTAAACTGATGGTAAATGTTAAAAAAAAAAAAATTTTTAAAAGCCTAGTAACAAGAATGTACACTACACACATAACAGACACATGCTCCTAATTTATGGAGAGAACCATGTGGGTGGATTTGGAGAAAGAGTGTTTATTTGTATTGGAGGTGGGTCAGTCTATGTATCGAGACTCAAGCAGGTCAGGAAAGTGATGAGAAAATTATGGTTTGAGCAAACAGCAGGAAGCTGTAACAAACTTGTCAGCAAACTTTGCTGTGCTGCTCTCAAATGTGCACGATTTAGGCTCTGAAGGCCAAGTCCTCAACTTTTCTTCCTGCTCACAGAATTACTTCAACCAAAGGCAGAGGTTTAGTTTCACAAAGGAAATGAGAGGAACTAGGACCACAGCCTCACTTTTGGATACTTCCACCAAACCAGGCACTGAGTCCAGTTCACAATCAACATCTGTCAGGCTCAAGGGGCAACCTCCAGAGCTGAAAAATGAAGTGCCAAAAAATGCAGATCAGCACCTGTACATTTTATGCATGCAGTTTGCTAATAAAGCTAGCTATCATTAACTGATAAATTAGCACTTCACTTTCTCATCCATATAAAGTAACATCTGAATCGAAAAAAAACAAACAAAAACAAAACGTGGCAACACCCATTACTCTTGGAGTCCACTTTTTATATTGCATTAGCAGGGAACATGCATAGGCTACGATCACTACGATGCTACGATACATTAGATTGTGACGACATTCTAATCTGACATTCCATTCAGTGCTCAGCATGAACAAATACACACAATTGTGGGATTTGTATTAAATATTTGTACACACCATACATATATATGTTGGCACTCATAGTGCCCTACACAATGTTTATGCAAAAGTCCTGGATTCAAATCCAGCAGTTAGCAAGAGCCTCTCTGTGTGGAGTTTACAAGTTCTCCCTTGACTGTGTAGGTTCTCTCCAGGTTCTCCAGCTTCCTCTCACTGACTAAAAGACATGCAGATGGTAGATTAATTGGTGATTTTAAATTAGCCATAGATGTGAATGCATGAATCTGCTTTAGCCGTGCAACAGTCTAGCAACCTCTCCATGGTGTATCCCACCTCTCACCCCATGACAGCTGGGATAGGCTCCCATCCCTCCACAACCTCGAGTTGGATAAGCAGAAGAGGGAGGGATGGATGAGAAAATGGGTCTAACCCTTTTAAAATCCTACTGAAAAGCCTGGCTCGTTATTCCTCATCTCAAGTTAATGTCAGGTTCACTTTATGTGGTAAGGAAGGCTATAATCTGAAGAGCCCACCTTTAAAACTTGCCAGCATCCACATTCCAGCTGTTTGAATCAGACAGACATTAACCACATGAAACTACAGGAGTGTGAATAAAATGTAACACTGAATGCTGCCAATTTGAGTTCTTAAAATAAATAAATCTCATGCAATTTACTTTCTAATAACTATGACTGAGAGCATACACCAGTATTTTCAAGCTTTTCTAAAAAGGAATTTTTCCATTTATGTTCATAATAAAACTGTCCATTTAATACCTTTTACATTTTCTTCACAACTAGACCACGTTACAGAACCTCCTATCACTTTCAATCCAACAAAGGAGGCAGCACAAACCTGGGCAGTGCTAAACTGAGAAATTATGTGAGGTTTTAGGTACTTAAACAGTAAGAATAATAAAAGCTCAGAAGAGACATCACTCATACACACAGACCAGTTGTAAACCACGAGAGATCAAATAGAACAATGACTAATCTGATGTAGCTGGAAAACACATTGGTGAGAGTCAATCAGGATCTCCACTAAAGCACTCAGTGCATTCTACCATTCACTCAGTGACACAATTAGGCCACTCAAGCCTGTGTGTATGTATCTGGCAACATACTGCCCTATTGTGTCAAACACAACAGCTGCTGAGGTCTAATCTTTGTAACAGCTAGAAATACGCACAATATAAACAGCACAAAGTTTGGCCATCAGTGGCAGTGAGGGTGCCGGCTAATTGATAATAAAATATTTGCATTATCAATGTGAACTACCTACATAACTACTCGTGGTCTGAAAGAACCAAGAAAAGATTACAAGCTTAGTGTACCTTAACACAACCATGATTGCTACAACAGCAGGATGAGATGCTATAAATGTGAACCGACTCATGTGGACAAGAGAGAATGTCAGCTGCACAAAGGAGGAGCCGTTTGTGTATACTAAGCTTCCCTCAGCGGTGCAAAGCAACGTGGGGAGAAACAGATGAGACCGACCAGAGGCCAACAATAAAAACCAAACGGCCGCCAGGGCCAGTCCCTCCAGGTTGTTACAGACTAGCAGGAAGAGAAATGTGGTGCTCTTCAGCAACTGATTCTTCTTCAGCTTAAACTCAGCTCCATTAAAGTGAGCAATAAGAAAACAGGTTACAATAGGGCTTATGGGAATAGAGGCTCAGTGCAGCAGGTCGTTAAAGGAGCCTGCTTTACTTCAGAGAAATATGAAATAGTCTGAGGTGTGAATAAACCTGGTCAGGTTCTAGAAACCTCTGTAAACAACAGGGCTGACCCAAATACCATTCTTTGAGCTTCAGAGCTAAAGTGGTGTAAGCAACAGCAAATAATCAAAGCTTTGCCCAGCAAGGGAACAAATTGTGTCAGATTTTCTAAATGCAAAATAAATAAATAAACAAAGGCTATAGTCTGATTTCAGCTGTATTTACAAGAAAAATGATCATTCAAAGAGAAAGTTAGAAGCAGCAGAAGCATTCTCACTGCTCATTCATTCAGTGAGCACAACAGAGACAGAGCAAGACACTGCTACCGAGCAGTATCATACTGTCCATATTTCCAAACTCTAAAACTGAAGAACACCTGCCCTAAGAAAAAAAAATATTCATACAGCTGAGTATTTGGGTATACCGGGCTGCTTCACTCTCTGAAGCTTCCTGCTTGCTTATCCAATTAAAACAGCAGAGAGACAAATCAAAGCAAGCTGTCATGGTAAAGCAATAGAGTAAGATCCATAGGTATTTTTTTTGTCACCACCTTTTTAGAAAAAGAAAAAGAAAAAAAAAGTTAAAAGGTTATGGAAGCAATACGTAACTGAACGAAGTAAATAGGATACATACATAACAA
>JAMQGT020005058.1:0-119108 GCA_024447675.2 Pterophyllum scalare
TGCTTAGAAACAAAAGCACTCCGGTTAGTGCGACGCAATCGACAATTTGTTTGGATTTTTAAGCATATTTAACAGTGCAACATTTCTCTGATGCTTACATTTGAATAAATGTTCAAGAAACTGTACAACAGTTGGCTTTGTGTTAAAAACATGCAGAATTTATAGAACCCACTCAGTGTGTCTATCAGACAGCTTCTTCTAAAGCTGCCTCTGTGACTTCAGCTGCTTTGGACAAACATCCAAAGAGTGCAGCTTGTTTTCATTTTCACAACACTGTAAAATCCTCCAGCTCACATGTGTCAATCACAGGCCATAGTCACTGGTCAACAGCATACTTTTTAATCAATAATATGAATTTGAATGGCCAGAATACAGCAACTGTTCCCTCAGCACATTAACTAAAATATAAAAGTATATTTTTCTTAAAGTAACATCAGGAAAAATGAAGAGATTTCAAGCTGATGAAAATTTGCAGATTTTTCAGGTAAAAACTGCGATGTGAATTTGTGCCGTCACAGTCAGAGACGCTGCGTATACTGTGCAGCGTGTGCGGTTTCTCAGCTGCAGGCACAGCGGTGGACCTGCTGATTCTTTTCCTTCAGCAATCATTCGCGTCATCACGCGGCCCGTCCCTGCAGGACTCACAGTGAGACGCTTCATTGTGTCGCAGAGAAAAGCCGACTTACAGCCGCCTTCCAGCCCAGAGCCCTGCTGAGACTCAGCCTTTACTTTTCATGAACTCACAGGTTTCCTCAGGTGGCTCATGGCACCTGTGTATGAGGCACGTCACCAGATTCAGAAACTATTTCCTCCGAACATGCCTGTGACTTAAAGCTTTGCCTCTTATAAAGCTCCCTGTCCTGTTCCGCTGCTTTTGACGCGCTCCGTCTTCAGGACTTTGCTGCAGCGTTTCCTGCTGTGTGACGCAGCGTTGCACTGTCAGCTCACCTGTGCAGGTTTCCCTCTGCATCTTCTCCTATATCCGCTCTTTTTCCCGCACATAGCAGGCGGTCAGGTCCTCTGCCTCTCCTGTTTGGAAAAATCCGTTTTCCACTTTTCATTTGGTAATTTTTTTTTGGGGTCGGGCAGCTTACACGTCGCTGTAAAACGTGATGATTGCTGTTTGTATCCGCTGATCACTGATCAATGTGGCATTGGCAATGGAAAATGAGTTGGTGCACAGGTCTCGCGGGTTGTATAAAATTAAATCGTGGCCGTGGCCCGCGGACCTTGAGTCTGACACACATGCTCTAGCTTCTGCATCGCTCAACTTGTGTCTCCAGCCAATCATAAAGGGTAATGTTTTCACCCGTTTATCTATCAGTATAACTCAAAAAGCTTTGAACCAAAGTTGATTAAACTTTGTGAAAATATTCCTTAAAATCAGATTTTACAGCTTTTAAAAGCCAATAAAAATGTATTTGTATTCTTTGTGATCTAATAGTTTATGATGGAGTATGACAACATTGGCACGCTCAAAACTTGGGGAGTCTGATTTACTAACACGTGCACGGCAGGAAGAACGTTGGCCTGTGTGCGCGTCAGAAATCTGACGGTGATTTTTGTGTGCAAACTCGTTTTTTGTGCAGGGCAAAGTTTGCATGCACATATCATTAAATGAGGCCCACTGTGACAGAAACCCCCAAAATGACTTTGTCCCACTCTCAGATCTTTGCCTAATTATTTTATGCAATGATCACTACCAGGCTGTTTTCTTGGCATCACTGGTCTCCCGTATCTGTTGGCATATTTTTCCTGCAGCTCCTGTAAACCGAACTGTCGGCACGGTTTTCTCTTTAGTGTGACGTGTCGTACGGATTCACTTCTGTCTGAGCGATTTCCTGTTTCTGAGCGTTTGTCCTGCAGACTCTGACCCTGTTTTCTCCACGTTTCCTCTCAGCAGTGATTCCGTCTTCCTCTCTGAGTTAATGGCCGATCTGGAGCGCTGCTGGAGGGTTTGGCTGACGTGGACGGAGCAGCGGAGGGGCCCCGCTCGGTTTTATGAGGCCTGTATCTGCTCGGCTCCTATAGGCTGCTGCCACGGAGATTTTATTGCGTCTGCCTTGGATACCGGCCTGGCCCGGGAACGCTTGTTTCTGAGCTCAGCAATGATCCAGAGAGGAAGCTGGTGCTCCTGACGGGAAACCAAAACTTGTGGAGAGCCGAAGTGTTTTTGCGCGGAGGCCCCAGAAAGCCCAGGGTGCCTCTGGGGTTCAGCCTGATGCTGTGAGGCCAAAGCATGAAACAAAGGCAGGAGCACCAACCGAACCCTCCGAGAGGAAGACGGAGTCTCCGCGACATTAACCATGAAATCCACTCATTCTCCAAAGAATTGCGTTGACGATGACACGTCAGTGGGCGGGGTCTGTGTGCTAATCCGGTTTAACTTTCATTCTCAGTTTGTTGGTAAAAATTAGATAAAGCTCGCCCACTGAGGGTTAATTTCCCCCTCATATGTGCCTGCAGGCTGAGCTGGCGGACGCGTGAATCTGTCGCCTGCACAAACATGAGCGTAACACATGAAACACATCTGTCACAGCTGGACATGCTGACACAAAGGAAATTGATTTTTTTTTTCCCCCATGATGAGAGGAAGTGGCAGATGGCAGGATTTATGAATAATTAATGAGCACCATCCTCCGAAGCTCAGGCGTCCCTGTGGCCTCAGAGAGGAAACGACAGCAGCTCGGACTCTGTGACTAGAACGCAAAGTTTCTGCTCCTGTCGTCCAGCTGGACCTCAGCACTGGGATCTGTGGAGGAGTTTAACTAAGAAAGGTCGACAGTTTCTGTAAACCTTCTGCCAGGATGCGCTTCTTAAAGCCAGATACCTGCTAATCAGAAACATGCAAATAAAACTGGAGCTCCGCCTTCTTGGACGGTCTGTTAGTCCAGTGAAGCCACAGCAGCCATGTTATTGGCCAGATAATGGCATTAAAAAGGCTCAAACAGCACAAACATGCTCCAGAGGTGCAGTTCAGGGACTCCAGTTCGCTGAGGGGAAGCTGAGCAGACAGCTAGCAGCTACAGCGGCCTGTGGCTGGGAGGCGTATCCATGGAGGGACACACAGACCTCTGCAGGCTAGGCTACAGCACCCTGACTGCCACCAGGTATCAGGATGAAACCCCTGGAGCTGTCAGACACCGTCATGCATACCAGCAGGTGGGGGCCACACAAACTACTGAGGACCACCCTGAGCTGCTGCAGTGAAACTTGAGCTGAAGGTTCCAGCCTGCTGCACCATTTTTCACTTTGATATATATTTGACTTCAGCCTCTGTAGGTTGATGATTTTCATTCCTCACACATCACACAGTCCACATCAGTGCAGACCCCCCCCCCGGAGATCTGATGTCTTCAAAGTGCTCCTTTAATGTTTTGAGCGGTGTAGTCTGTGTGATTGTCGATGACGGCCGAACTCTGTTTGTATTGAACATAAAGAAGAATATTCACCATGAGCATCTGTTTTACCTTTGACTGTAAAATTATAAACGTTACAGTTGTAACGTTGTAAAGTTTCCCTTTAAGATTAGAATTGTGTCCCACTTCAAACTAAAGTTTTAAATTTTCACCTGTTGCTTCCTTTAAAAGTTAGAATTTGATTAAACATTTTTCATTTTGACTTCTCTTTTCATTGTGACTTAAGAAGAAATTGAGCTTTAAGAAGACATCAGTCGGCATGTTTCCTGAAGTCAAAGGTTTTCTCGCTGAATCTCGTCCTGAATGAGCTTCCGTACTCGGCTGTGACAGCGGGCTCTGTGACGGTTCCGCTGCTGTGACTACACTGAGATCAGAAACCTGCAGAGGCCGTGTCTCTGCTCCGTGTAGCAGCGGAAACCAGAAGGAAATGATGAAACCACTTCCCCCCGCTCTCTGTCTACGAGCCGGACGACAGTCGGCCTCCATCGGCTCAGCGGGCCGCTGCGGGAGCTCCTGGCCGCCGCATGGCCTCCCCCCACCGGCCGCGGGGGCACCGGGGCCAGTGGGAGGAGGCCGCGGGAGGGGGACAGGTGCAGCTCCGCTTCTCACGACAACAAAGCCGCAGATGCTGGCAGGAAGGCCCCGCCCTCCGCTCGAGCGCCGATTTTACGTGGTTACCGTAATTGCTCGAGGAGAGGCGCACGAGCTTTGAGGGGGCGTGTCACTCCTCTGCGGCATGCGCTCAATCAGAACCGCGAGGGCGGGCAGCGGGGGGGGGGGGGGCTGCCTCGGCTTGTCAGTGACGTAATCCTGAGTTAAAGGAGCAATGACACAAACGCAGCGCCTCTGCAGGGCCCTGAGATCAGAGCCGCGCCCCTCTCTGACCTTTAAATCAGCCGCAGCCACTGAAAATGCTTTACGGTCATTATGAATGTGCAGTGAAGCGTTTTCAGGGAGGACACAGACCTGTCAACTCCTGTATTTCTCCCCTCTGTCCCACCGTCCTCCCGTAAGTTTCCTGTATTATAATAATTTAATAAAGTATTCCTCTGCCTCTCCAAACTGAAGTCTGTTACTATCATGGCGAGACTGCCACCTGCAGTAGCCTGGGCGGCAGTTCTCCCGAGGTTAGAGCCGACAGCGGGAACAAACCCGGAACAACAACTGGACCTCGGCTGGGCTGGTGGGACGGCTCGCAGCGTGCGGAGGAAATTTTCCTTATTTTTAAATACAAGACTTGACAGGTGTGCTGGGAGAGGCCCCACCCCACTCTGTTTTATAACAAAACTGTATTTGAAAGGGTAAAATGACTCCACCCCCTCCAACCTTTAAAAGCAAAAATATGAATTTTATGGACACGCACACAAATCAGAGTCCTGATTATGACTGATGAGTCATAACAGACTCACAACGACTCACACCTCTGGGTGGACTCAATTTAGGAAGTTCACATTTGTTCGTTAAGTTGAGCTTTAGCTTTAATTTAAAATGACACTTCAGGTGTGTTCATGAGCCTCAGGTAAGGAACGCCACGCGGTGGCGCTCAGGAGCAGGTTGTCTACTGCTTTGTAAGGGTGCGAGTGCGCGCGCGTGTGTGTGTTGGATAAAGGCAGGTGTATGTATGATGAGCACACGTGGGCTTTGATCATGTTAGCATATGAACGATCATGAAACTGAGCTCAAGGCTCATTATCAGTTTTCCCAGTTCAGACAGGAGAGATCATTTTCAGAGGCACAGCTGAAATATTCTAAACTGGAAACCTAAATCTCACATGTCGCACCCTCATTCTGTTTTTAAATCTGATACGTGATGCTGGATGAAGTGCTTGTGAAACATTTTACAAACAACTAATTTTCAGCCATTCTCAGCTGGAATCACGGCAGCGCTGTGGTGAAGGCTGTTCCTGTTAGCTTACACCAAAGACAGCAGACATCAATTTAAAGTTCAGGTGACGATGCTGAGGCACTCACTGAACTCCAACAGCTTCATAATAGGATGGTGGCGAGGCCTCAGGGGGTCATCTTTTATATACAGTGTGTGGAATGGCGGGCTGAGCACGTCACAGAGCTCAGACTGCAGGTGAGTCCAGGTGGACGTGTTTCTGATGAAGACAGCACCGTCACCTCATCATCACACCGGAGCCTGAGGGAGTGATGGAAGTGCTGCACAGTGAAGGTGAGCCTGCAGAGGAAGCACACGCAGTAACTGTGCGATCCGGACTAACTGATGTTATTTTCTCAGAGCCAAAATGGCGTGACTGACTGCAAGGACGCGAGCGTGGGCCAGGACATGTGGGCGGGAAAATGCTGCTGCGCCTCTACTCGGGTCTTTCCGGCAGCCTCCGGAGCGGCTGAACACGCGCGGCGCAGAGAGCAACAGCAGCCGGAGGAGCAGCGCCGAAGAGCCGCCCGAGCAGCTCCGCGACCCGCCGATTTTGACCCAGATTTCTGTCGGGGACTCGGGCAGGGGGTGGGCTGGGGGCTCGGGTACAGAAGAATGAGAGAGCCCTCTTACCGGAGGGGGCGTAAACATGAACGGGGCCGTGTATATTTCGTTTTTCCAGGGCCAGCTGGAGTCCGTGCTCGAGCAAGTCGTTCAGCTCGCCGTCCAGGAAATAAGCAAGACGGTGGGCTCCAGCCTGAACGCCCTGCTCCTGGAGACGGCCGTGAAGGAGCAGGAAAACCGCCGGCTCCGGCTCCAGCTGCAGGCGCGGGAGAAACGGGGCCGAGCCACCGCTTCAGACGACGGAGGAGGAGGAGGAGGCTCCCCGGTGGCTGGTAAGAACAAAGCCGGGGAGAGGGCGGACAGCGGCAGGGCAAAACTCGAGCAGCAGCCCGGGGGGCAGGGCACGGAGCCCGGCGTCCCCACCGACACACGCCGCCTGGAGCAGAGAGGACGAGTCGTGGGTAGGCACCCGTTACACAACACACACACACACACGCAGAGTGGAGAGGCATTTCACTTCCTATTAATCCCATTTTCCAAAAACAAAACAAAAACTGCGCTGCAGCCCAGCAGGAGGCGCTCTGAGCCCTCAGAGGCCACATTGGAGTTTAGTACTTACAAGTTCATGGTCGTAATGTCGTAATCCTTAACTGACCAATCAGAAGGCATTATCCGAGCAGGTTTTTGTGGGTAAAATCAGCAGCTTCTAATCTCAGTTCAGGCAAGATGTCGATAACTTCGTCTGGCCTCGGCTGAACCGCGGTTCCATAACGTCCTTCTCCAATGATGCCTGGGCGTCCTCCATGGCATCCTCCATGGCGTCCTCCATGGCATCCTCCATGGACTTTGGCGGTGATGCTGAGACAGTCCAGGTGAATAACGAGACCGTGCAGCACTCAGCGGTCTGAATAATGTGGCGCTGGTTTTTGTGAAAGCAGTCCGTCTGCGTGGAGTGGAAACATCGGTTTCACCGTCACGCTGCGACCAGCTGCAGAAGCACCTGGTTGTGGTTGAAGGAGGTGCTACTCACAGACGCCACAGACCGGTTAACCGCGGTGAACCGTTACACCTCTAAGAGGCACGTGGCGCTGTGATGTCACAGAAAGGAGCTTTACGGAAACGTGAGCAACCCAAAAAAGGAACCGCGGCCGCCGTCTCGATCAAACGCACGATGAACGATGTTTACCGTTTCTGCAGCTTCGTAGACACCCACTCACTCTGCACGAAGCGCCCCCTATGGACGGGGAGGTTTCTGGGCTGTATTCGGGGGTCCTCTGCACACACTGTAATGCAGTGTTACGTAAGCATGCAGGCTGGCTTTATGGGAAGAGTGAGGCCTGCAGGTGATTAGAGACGTGTTGAGCAGGAGAACATTTTAATTGGCTTTTACGCGTCCACAATGGAGGTGAAGCTGGATGCAGTGATCCTGCAGAGGAATGTGAACTTGGTGATCTGTCTGTGAAGCAGCCGGGCCGCTCGTCTCTGTAATTACCCTGTCTGAGTGTCACGTTAAACATGTCAGCGGCGAGGCTTTTGGCAGAACAGGTTCATGAAGAAAAGTTGAGGAGAACAAAGACTGTGAGCAGAGAGGTGTTTCCCAGCAGTGTGAGGATCATAAAATCCCATTTACAGGCTGCTCTGACATGTGGCCCTGCAGTGAAGGAGGGGCGCGGGTGGTGGATGGGAAGGAGGGGGTTCCAGGACAAAGAGGACTGCAGGAGAAGGGGAGGGAAAACGGCCTCGTGGTTAACAGGACGGTGGGTGCGCATCGAAACGCCCCCCCGTGACGTAAGAGGACGGGAGAAGAAAGGAGCAGGGATTACAGCGGTGACGCTCTGGCTGCATATTCAGCGTCAGCGAGCCCCTCGGGTGGTTTCACGGGTGTCGGGTCAGATTTATCAGCCGGAGCGGGACCGCCCGAGGCCACGGGCGTCTCCAGGTGTGTGGCGTTCGTTATTCCGCCTCACGGAGGCAGGAGAGGCCCGTCAGGGAGGCGCTGCAGGGTTTCTGACGCGTGTAGAAATTCTGCACTCCCTGAAACCACGTCAAACATCTCTGAACTTCAGGACGTCGTGTTTGGCGCACAGCTGCTGGGTTCATCCAGGATGACCTGCGCGGCCCCTGCAGGAAGCTGCATTAGAAGGGGCTGTTACAGAGTGGCCATCGCACGCCTTCGCGTTCACTTCCAGCTGAACGTGGCAGCGCTCCGGTGTCCGTGCTAATGTGAGATCTGTTTGCATGAATCCAGCTGAACTCCCAATGAATCTGCTCTCATTTAGTCCCAGATTATACTCCACTGTGGACGGGGACAGGGTGGAGAGCCGATGGTGGAGCCGTCGTACTGTCGCCCGGGGTGCACCTGTAATCGGTGCATTGTGATGTAAATTGTCCGGGGACGAGTCTGCACGGACCACCTGTTGGTGTTTCAGGTGAAAAACCTCCAGCCATCAGTTCCTCTGATGCACCCCCCATACCATCAGAGATGCAGACTTTGACCTGAGCTGAGAACAGCTGGATGCTCCCTCTGCTCTTTAGTCCATGTTTGGATCCCTCTCGACCTCAAATCAGTTTGCCTCGGTCCATTTTAAAGAGCTTTGGTTCAGAGAGCGCTCATTCTGGATCAGGTTCACAGATGTCTGCTTCTCTGCATGATGGAGCTTTAACCAGCAGCCTCGAGGTTCCTGCAGGTTCTTATGATGATATTATCACTGCAGATGAGATGGTTCCACAGATGTTTGCAGGTTGGTGAACCTCTGCTCAGGTCGCAGTGACGTAAGTGTCATCATCAGACGGTTAGTTCGAGGGTCTGTGCAGACACCAGCCACGCCCAGGCGGCGGACGTCAAAGGAATAACGGGAGCGACCGCTCTGCTGTTCGGTCTCACCTGAGCCTCGGAGGCTCGCGTTATACACAGTCATGTGACCGACCTGTTGCCAGTTTACCTCGTTAATCTAACGCGCTCCAGCTGTTTGTGTTTGGCACCGCTTACCTTTCTGAGACGTGTCGCTGCCATCGAGTTCAAAATGAGCTCATATTTTCATAAAGTTTGATCAGATTTTTGTGTTCTGTTGTGAGTAAAGTCTCAGGGCCGGGGTGGATACTTTGTTTCTTCATCTTCACGATCACTCTGCCATGTTTTAGGGCCTCGCCACATTCAAAAGAAAGTCTGGGAAACGCTCCGGGTCGGCACCGGGAATCCCATCCGCTAACGAATCATTCTGATTTATTAAAGTAGAAGAGCAGCTATGCTGTGATGCTGCTCGGCTGAGGTGGTGCCCTGTGGTGTGTAGGTACCTTTGTGGGAGGTGCCACCTGGTTGTGTGTACCGGTTAGCGAGAGCGGCATTGTGTCTGCACAGGAAGTGATGACAGCAGCCCGTGAGAAGGGAGGCCTGCCGCTTCCACGGTAGTAACGGAGGACCGCACATTTCAAACGTGTTGGACACGCGGCGTTGAACCTCGGCCATTACACGGAGCTCCCGAGTTTCCGGGAGCACGGACCCGTCCTCGCCACGAGCTTCACGTTCTCCCTTCAGCCTCTTAAACCTGCAGATGGAGAAGTGCAAACGTGGCTTTTAAAGCGTGCTAAATGTGGGCGAGGAAGGAGAAACCGAGCGATAAATGACGTCAGACGCTTTGTAACAGATTCAGTCGGAGCGGCTCGTGGAGAGGCAGATCTGAGAACTTCCACATCAGACGGGTTTAAGATCAATATCTGTCAGCACGATTAGAAATGCTTCTGTTATTACAACCATGATGTCAGAGCGCAGAGGTCAGAGGTGTCAGAAACACAGGTCCTCCATCACTTCAGGTTCACAGACGAATGTCTGCCTATATCGTTCCTCAGTATCGATCACGTGATCGATCACGTGATCAGCTTTGCCCTTCATTCAAACACATTCGGGAAGTGACCTTAGGTCAGAGTAAGAACTACTGAGGAGCGGCTGACCTGCTGAGGTCATCACGCTGCTGTGTGGTTGGGTGTGTTTCAGCAGCATGTCTGCAGCACACACACACACACACACACACACGCACGCAGACACCTACACACACACACACGCGCGCACACCTACACACACACACGCGCGCACACCTACACACACACACACCTACACACGCACACCTACACACACACACGCGCGCGCACACCTACACACGCACACGCACACCTACACACGCACACACGCACACCTACACACAAACACGCACACCTACACCACACACACACACATACCGACATACACGTACACCTACACACGCACACACATACCCACACACGCACACCCTACATCACGACACACACACATTCCAGACGCACACTACATACCCACACACACGCACATCACATACACCTACACACGCACACACACATGCGCACGCATACCTACACACAAACACGCACACCTACACACCCACACACACGCACACCCACACACACGCAGCACGCACACCTACACACACGCACACTACACACACGCACACCTACACACCCACACACACGCATACCTACATACACGCACACACGCACACCTACACACACGCACACCTACACACACGCACACCTACATACACGCACACACACGCACATCTACACACACGCACACCTACATACACACACACGCGCACACCTACACACCCGCACACCTACACACACGCACACACGCACACCTACACACACACGCACACCCACACGCGCGCACACACACACGCGCGCACACCTACACACACACACGCGCGCGCACACCTACACACACGCGCACACCTACACACGCACACGCGCGCACACACCTTCACACGCACACCTACCCACACGCACACATGCACACGCACACATGCACACCTACACACGCGCACACCTACACACGCGCACACCTTACACGCGCACACCTACACACGCGCACGCACACCTACACCCCCACACACACGCACACCTACATACACGCACACCTACACACCCGCACACACGCACACCTACACACCCGCACACACACACGCACACCTACACACACGCACACCTACATATACACGCGCACACCTACACACCCGCACACACGCACACCTACACACCCACACGCACGCACACCTACACACCCACACGCACGCACACCTACACACGAGCACATCTACACACGCCCACACACACCTACACACGCGCACACACACCCACACTTACACACGCACACACCTACACACGCACACTTACACATCTACACACGCACGCACACATCTACACACGCACGCACACACCTACACACACACGCGCAGACACCTACACACCCACACTTACACACACATGCACACATCTACACGCACACACCTAAACACACACATACCTACACGCACACACGCAGACACCTACACGCACACCTACACATGCACGCACACGCCTACACATGCACACTTACACACACATGCACACATCTACACGCACACACCTACATGCGCACACCTACACGCACATGCACACACCTACACACACACACACCTACACACGCTGCAGCAGCAGCATCCACATGCAGGGACACGTGAGCAGGAGTTAAGATGTTGCAGCTGCGCTCTCACACGCGTGCACACATCTGCTGACTCAAGCACGCAACACACGCAATCCCCGCCCAACAACCAGACCACCTCAACCACAGGGGGGCGTTCAGGCATCATCAGCGACCGTGGCGAAGGAGCTTCTGATCCTGACACAGAGCATCAGTTTGCATCCTGATGACTCACGCACACACAAGGCCCCAGCAGGTCAAAGGTCATGCTGCTGCATGTGGAGAGGGAGGAGGAGGAGGATGCTGAACTCAGTTCAAAGGTGTTAGGTAAATTGAACGGCGCACCCTGGCAGCAGATCGCCGTGAAACAGGAAGTTGTTTGAAGAGTTTTAAGATTCTCAAAAATCTGGTTTAAAAACCTGTTTGACCAAAGTTCCCTGATGTTGCCCCAGCTCACCATTTCACCTCCACCTGTGGACTTCCTGTTCGCCTCATAGCTTCCGAAGATGGAGCCAACAGGAAGTCCACCATTTTGATGCTTTTGCTGGGACCAACTCATCCTATGCAACAAAGTGCTGACCTTTGGCCTAGATATCTTCAAGGTGTGAAATCGTGAAGCTGTAACTCAAATGTGCGCCGCCCAGTAGACTTAACCCGCTGGGTGCCTGGAGACATTTGCATGCCAGAATATGTCATAGCGCCACCTGGTGGCAACGGGAGATCAGCAGTGTGCGCTTTATTTCTCGATCACGGCTGCGTGGGGCTTTAATTAAAGTTGTTCCTGACTCATTTCCTCATCGATGCTGTGCAGCATTAATCAATCAGTTTAATCAATCAGTTCAATAAAATAACCTGACTTCTTTTCTTCATCAATGAGCTGTGTGATTTCACTGCCAGACCTGCTATAATAAGCCCCCGCCCCTCGTCTCTGTCCCGCAGACCAGCTGAAGTCCGTCATGGAGCAGGTCCTGGACTTTGCCGTACGCGAGCTGACGAAGATCGTGGAGGCGTCGTTCGATGACCTGCTGCTGGAGATCACCAAGATGGACCGAAGAGCAGCAGCTCCCTGGAGAAGACGCTGGGAAAAAGCGCCGAGCGAGGGGGCGGGGACAAAGGGAAAGGAGGAGGCAGGGGGAGGAAGGGGCTCGGAGAATGACTCGGTGTCCCCCCAGCGGGCTCGGAGGACGCCCGTGAGGAGCTCGCCGGAGGCCACCGCGCCCAAAGTGACCCCGCAGACACATGGTGAGTGATGAGCTGGAAGAAACCGTCCGTGGTCGTGCTCCCACCTGCTGGGGCGTCACGTCAGGTGTGTGGAGATAAAATGTGGACATCACTGTGACCCTTTCAGCTTTCCACTGACCTCTGCTCCTGCTTCTCTTTTTAACCCCCCCCCCTTCTCCTCCCCCTCAGAGGCGGGGCGCCCCCCCGCTCCCTCTCCGTCTCTCAGGACTGGGTTCCCATCCTGGACGAAGTCTTCGGCGCCGAAGTGGTGCAGCGACGTCTGGGACTGCCAAAGAGCTTGGTGGTGGTGGCGTGAAGTGGGCGAGGAAGAGGCTAGGAGAGGGCGTGGCTCGCGTTGAGCCTGTCCCCACCCCCGCTGTGACTCTAGAGCCCTCCCCCTCCTCCCCCCAGCAGGACCCCCGCTGGACTCCTCTGGAGGACACTGGAGGTGTTTTCTCCTGATGAAGACGAGGCCACGGGCAGTCAGAGGAGCAACACAGCTGCCACCGGACCTCCACCTGGACCCCCCGTCAGCCCCACAGGTGAGGCACCTGCAGTTTATCCACAGAGTGCTTTAAATACTCACAGCTAAAATAAACGAATACACAGCTGCAGCAGCTTTTCACTCGGTGGATCAGCTGACCCACAAACCTAAATAAAGCAGAGCTTCGTGTTGATTATGGACAAATACATGAAGGATGGAGAGCTGGAAACATTGTTACTGATTTAATCCAAGTGATTTAGAAAGGTTAGATAATGTGATAAACAATATTAGTACTGTGTGTGTGTGTGCGCCCTCCTGTGGACACTTTAAATATTTCATCATTGATTTTTAGTTCCTTCAATAAAAAGATGATCAAAATGAAATCAGATGTTTTATTGATGGTGACACTGAGGAATCTGATCAGCTTCACTCATTGATCCTGTGACCTCCCTCCTCCTCAGGACGCCGCTCCTCAGCCTCCATGCTTCATCGCCTCCTCACGCTCCCCTCTCTCCAGCTGCTCGATGACGATGAGGACGCCGCCGCCACCAAGGAGATGCTCAGCTCTCTGGTGGCCGACAGCTCCAACAGGCCTCAAGGCGCCGTCGAAGCCTCCGGGACGCAGTGGCAGGGGGAGGAGGAGGACGAGGAGGAGGACGTGGGTGAGGAGGAGGAGGAGGATGAGGAGGATAAAGGGAAGAAGGTGAGTGAGGGAAGGGGTGTTGAATGTTTCATTTTTAGACGGCGAGCTGACTGCACTTCCTGTCTTTCAGAGGAAGCGGCGGCGGGTGTGGTCAGAGTGCGAGGAGTGCGGCCGCAGGTCTCAGCCGGATTTCCCTTCTGAAGGCGCACCGCCAGACTCACGGAGCCGGGAACGCTGCCGCTGACGCATCGTCACCTTCATCGCCGCCCGCCGGCGCCGCCTCTCCGCTGCGCTGCTCCGACTGCGGCAAGAGGTTCTCCTCGGCCACCCGCCTCCAGAGCCACATCCGGACCCAGCACCACGGCAACCAGTCCTGGATCCGGGCCTGGGTCTGTCCCTGACGGTGGGTCTGAGGGTACAACGGCGTGAGCGGCAGCGGCGGGGACGTTTTATTCTGTTACACAAAAACTTTTACTCCGAAAGACGACAGGAAAGTAACTGACAAACTGACCTCTAATCAGAGCGGCCCCACCATCATTGGTACCCCCCAGAGCCGGATCCCCGGGTTCAGGTCCGATGGGCCCGACTCGCCGAGTTCAGACAGGAAACGTAAAAAGGAGCGAAAACGTTCTGCCAAAGTTTGTTTTTCCACATTTAAACTTTGATGTTTGTTTCTTAAATTTTTAAAAAGTTTTCAGGGTCTTTTCCTAGCTTTTTTAACCGGAGAAACTTCACGGATTAAAGAATTGAACAAGGCTGCTGAATCCCGACCCGAGGACGGCGTTCGCCCGATCGATCTCACCGCGGCGCCGCACTCAGGACATCGAGGGCTCAGATTTGAGTTTCAGTTTGTTCATCTATGAGGAAAAACTTTGAGCTCAAAGGCGGAAAATTATCTCCAGATTTAATCTGAAATCATCGATTTCTCTGCAACAGAAGAAATTTTAGCCCAAAACTCAAAGAAATCGGTCTTCCGAGGACAAAGGGACAAAATTCCCGCGTTTATTGATGTTTTCTGGTCTGGAACAAACTTGAGCTGGAAGTTTGGAAAAGGATCAGTGGGAGTGGAAGGAATCGACGGTGGAGCCGCTGAGGAGGAAAAACCTGAGACACGAGGAAAAAAATCAAAATTAAAGCCACAAATTTACGAACACCTGCGGGTTCGGCTCGACCTCCACACGAATCCGACCTCAGAGGAAGTTTCTGTCCACCGTCTGTGGACGCCTGAGCGCGTCTTCGTCCACGATCATCCCAGATGAGGACAAGAGGTGGATTCTCACGTCGGAGAACCTGGAAACGTTTCCTGGAGGCGACACAGACGACCTCGTAAATCTGAACGTAGAGCTGACTCAGACACTTCTGAGGAGGAGGAGGCGGCTTCAGGTCCGAGGTCACTGAGGAAAAAAACGCACACATGCTCCTCCTCCTCTTCCTGTTTTTCTTCTCCTGTAAAATATCCCTGCGGGTGGGCAGGAGACGAGCTCCAGCTGCTGCAGGCGAAGGTTTTTGCAATAAGCTCGCTCCACTGCGCCGCCTGCTGTCGTTGGTCTGCTCGTGCAGCGCGGACACGTTTTCTACTCGTTCGATTTTTAAAGTGCTCCTTTTTTACGTTGGTCTTTGGATTATCGTCCAGTGCATTTCTTTGGTTTTCCCAGCGTTCCTGGATGAACTTCGAGGACCTGAACAGGAGAACGGAGGAGGAAGGGCGTCCTGAGCGGCGGCGTCGGTGTGAATGTGAATCTCAGCGGTTTGAACTCCTTCACAGTTAATGTGCAGACTGCAACTTTTCAGACGATGTTGAAACGAGAGGAACGAGTCAGAGATGGAGGACTCTGCTTCCTTCCTTCCTTCCTTCCTTCCTGCTCACACTTACACAAATACTTTTTCACTGCTCAGTCTTTGCTTTCATTCGTAACTCCATAAAAATACTCGTGACTCACTGGTTTGAAAACTGCATTTCAGAGTCTCAACGATAGCATTTTAGCCACAGCTCCGCCTCCTCTGTTAGTCCAATGAAGCCGCAGCAGCCGTATTATTGGTCGGATAATTGCATTGATAGAAACATCCTCCCCCCTTGCAGCTGTTATGAAGCGGGAAATTACCCACAGCTGTAAACCTGTTGATTTCTGCTGGAAAGTTTTAACATGAGTCTGTGGGGACTGACTCACTGTGGCACCCTGCTGGACGCCAGAGGAACTGCTCAGTTTTTATTTAACATAAACTTAGAATTATTCTCCAGTAAGTCAGGACTCTGTAGGCTCTTACATGGTTTGATTATATAAATAAAAGCCAAAATATTGATGTTTTTTCTTGGCATAGCTGAACTTCCATCTTATCAGTTGGAAACAAAAGAAACGATTGATTCTAAGACTTGATGATCTTACGGTGAAGCGTTTCTATTTCACCCACCTTCTGCTGTGTCGTGGCTACGGAAGCCCATTCTTACCAAAAACGGATAAAGATGGAAATGTATGGATTTATATAGATTATGGATTTACATCAGTTTCACTTCTTATGTGAACTTAAATGCTTTTCCCCCAAAATCCTGTTTTTACTTTAAAATTAGCACACTTACCTTTTTAATTCCTGCACATTTTAGTTTTTCATTTTCACTTCTTCACATGAGCATAAATAATTAAATGCATCCCAACACTGTTTTATGGAAGTCTTTTAGTGTCCAGTGAGTCAAACCCTGAAGAAGGTTTAGGAGGATTTATTCTGTGCTTCACGTGGAGGAAGAGGAGGGATGAAGGAACGACTGCAGGATGGCAGGAAATGTGTCGGTGATTAATCCTGAGAATTTTTAGTTTTTGTATCTCTGAGAAGCACGAACAATCACTGAATCCATCGTTTTTACACTTCGTAAATGTGCGAAAAGAAAAACCGAAACCTGTTTTTACTCGTCTGAAGAAAAAGTCTGAAGCAATACGCCGGCCGAGCTCTGCAGGGCGGCCGCGGTTTGACTTGAAGAAGAAGAAATGAGCAGAAATAAAAAGCGTAAAACGACTCCGCCCTCCTCGGAGTAAAATCAAACTTTATTTTTTTCAGTTTCTCGTCTTTGCCTCTTAAAGCACGTTTCCTTCACTGACCGCTTTTCTGCGAATGCCGAGTCTTCGGTTTGTCCTTCTCGTTGCGCTCTCGGCCTCCACGTGTTCTCATACCTCATTTTTCAAGCGTTTCTTTTACTTCCTGTTTCCACAAGACCTCATTACCTCAGCGGAAGTACGGCGGTCAAATCTGGCGAGATTAACGTGCAGATTTGAGTTTTTCTGGCTTGACTTTGGATGTTGTTGCTGAGCCCGACGCTGACGTAAAGACCACACATTTCTTTGTTTTTCTTTTTTAAAGGTGTGATTTGTATGGAGTCCAAAAACTGCCAAAAACAAAACCCCAAAACTTTTAATAGTCACATTCTTTCTAATATTAAACTGAATGAAAATAAAAATTCAAAGTCCTGAAGAATTAAAACTAGTAATTAAATCTAACAACACTTTAAATTCTGGTTAGTAATAAACAGAATGTGGTTTTAATTATTTTTAAGAAGTTGGCGGTGGCAGCTCTGTGGTTTTTAATCCCATATCCTGTAACAGAAACCACAGACATTAAATTGGCTTCTTGTGAAATCGTTTTTTCCTCTCAGCCGGTTTTGTAGTTTTTACGGGACAGCGTGAGCTCCTCAGTACGGATCACATGTTCCATCAGAGTTCAGCAAAATCCAGAGTTACATTTGGCCGACTCCTCCTTCGAGCTCATCTCCTCGTGCACCTCCTTCAAGTCCCTCCTGGCCATATCTGGATCTGCGGCCACAGCCGAGCAGCTTTCTTCTCCCAGCTGCTCCCCTTAGGGGTCACCACTGAGGATCACCTGCCTCCACCTCACCCTGGAGGTCTCACTCATCAGGCGAATGTGTAAGCCACCAACGTTCCACCGTTATCATTAAAATGGGAAATATTTCATTATTTTAGGTTTCTGACCCACTCAACATGTTTTAATCAGTGTGCGTCTAAACATTTAACAAAGTGACTTTAATTCGAGCTTTTCCTGACATCCAGTTTTATTTCCCATTGCTTAAAATGACCCCTGCTGGCACTTTCTCAGGATTAGCCTCGCTCGATTTGCAGGTTCTGCTTCCTGAGAACATAGATGAAGCTCAGAGATCTTCATTGTGGTGCGCAGGAGGAGATCCAGCGAAGCAGGAAGCTGTCCAGAGGTGCCCGAGGAGACGACCTTAAAAGGGGAGATCATCCTGTGAGACTTTTTTTTTTTTTTTTTTGGGTCATTCGGCTGTTGTCAGAGGCAACAGACTGTATATAAAAGATGGACATAGCCACAGGCTAGAAAGGTCTCTGAGCTTTAGGAAACTTGATGTAATGGCAGATCTCTGCACAGTTACTAATGGCTGCAGTCCCCTGCTCCCCTTCCTGCTCCTTCTGGACTCTGATGGGACCAAAACCTCCAACATGAACTTCACATTCTCTTCAGTCTGGTGTGAAAGCAGTGACTTTAGACCACAAACTCATCAGGACAGGGTTTACTGAGCTGAGATCAGCTGAGCAGGAGCCTCATTTTGTCACAGTCTGTCCAATCTGACTTCTTTTAACTACCCGAGGAGTCGCCCCCTGCTGGACATTAGACAGAATGTTGCTACACTATGTCCATCTTTTATATACAGTTTGTAGGAAAGAAGCTTAATTTCCACATAGCGACTCTGTTTGAGTTTAATGCTGCCCTGAAGAGTCGGACCACTGAGCGGCAGAGACGTCATGTGACCTGTTTAACCAATCACAGCTCCTCCTGTGCTTGTTTACAGAGCCATATATGTGCAGAGGAATGCATCTGGCTTGAAACAAACTAGTAAAAAGAATTTCAGGGCAAACTTTAAAAATGTCAATGATGACCGTGATAATGCTGTAAATGCTTTATGCTGTTACAGTTTTGGTTGCACACCGACTCACCACACACCCTTTCAGTTTGACTTTAAATTTACCAGCAGGAAAGAGACGAAAACACCCCAGAAACAAAACTGGACAGAGCGTTTTTTTAATGTTTTTATTGTGACAGTCATTAAGTGAAAATCTGACCCGGTGACATAATATCTCATAATAATGTACTTAACGATAAAGAAGCTGTTAAATTAAGAGCTAAAACAGAAACAGATTGATAATCAGAAACCCACAAAAATATTACTTCAGACATAGTTTGATATTAAAATCTTTGATAAATGAATGAAAACGATGTAATACTGACTCATCGCGGTTTTTCTACTTAGGACTATTCACCCATATGTTGGCTTTTAAGTAAACGATTAGCTGAAAATGTTGACTGTTTATTGAAAAATTAAGCAAAATATTTATAAAAATCTTTATTCCAAATTATTATTAATAATTAGATGCTGCAGTTTAGTTGAACTTAATTTTATTTTTCTAACCCAATTTTTTTTTTTTGTTTTGCTTTGATAGGTATGGAAGCCCATTTCTGCCAAAAGCAGAAGAGTTGGTTCATTAAAATTCTGTATCACAATTAGGGCATAATTTGTCTTAACCATGAAAATGTGTCCAGATGTCACAGATTATTGTAGCTTTATTGATCCTCTCTGAGGTATAATAAGATGCAGCACTCTTAAGAGATTCTGCTTTGTCTTTTAAAATTTGGAGCATTTTTATTTTTACCCTAAGTACTCGGTTTTGTCAAGATGTATGGAGGGCTGTTACTGCCATAAATGGAGTTCTATTTAATAATTATAGAAATTCTAACTTGAGACATATTCTTCAAACATCAGTTTAACTGAGCTTTACTGTCTGTTGCCACAGTTGATCATTTCCCCTTAGTTGTTTGATACTTTTAACATTAATATTTTTTATTTTAAATGAATGTGTTTAACACATTTTTTCCCCTAAAATACAAATGTAAAAGTATGAACAAATGCTCTCTAATGACAAAGTTTGTCATTTTGAAAGTGTCCAGTCGGTCGTAAACTAAAGAGAAACAGAAAACATTCTTTTTAAAATATTTTTATTATGCCTCATAACGGTTTTAATATACTGATGTGATGTTTCCCTGCTGTTAGTATTTATTAATTTATTATTTTTGTAACCAACCAGATGCATTTCTCTTCCAAACGAGGTCTATAGCTGTAACGCATCATTTGTCGTATCATTTTTTGTACTGAAACATTTATGCGAACTTATCACGGAGCTCATCTTTTAATCTCGGGATTTTTTTTTTTAATTTGTTGGTATTTTTCTGAAAAGTGGTTGTGTGGTACTCATTTTGAGAGGAGGCAATGTTCATTTTAGTTAAAAGTTCAGGTGTGAATGAGTGAAAGAAGAGAAATTGGGAGCCCAGAGAACTTTTTAAACAAGAAAGCAAGAAATCATTGAAGTTCACGAGGAGTTCCTCAGGGAACTATTGTCAGTCCTCTAATTGTTTGACGCAGATGTGCGAATGAGGATGCGAACGTGTTTTTTTTTTTTTTTACTTGTTAATAATTTCAGTTTGAGTAGTTTCCCCAACCCATACTCATTGTAATGACACAGGGAAACCTGCTTTTTTGGGGATTTGTTTTAAATTTTAAATATTGGTTTCTACTTCCTGTTTAATCTTGATAAACGCTGTTTGTCAAAAAATGCAATACTTTTGATAAAAATGTGCCCCTTTTAATTTCTTTTTTTTGCTAACTGGACACTGTTAGTGCCAAATGTCAGTTTGATTTAATGCTTCAGGCGTGCTGAGTTTGATTTGATGGAAGCCGATGTAAAAAAAAAACAACTCTGAATTGATGTGACCTTTGACCTTTTGTGACCAATGTCAGTTCTGAGTGAATTATCGCCACGGTGACTCTTCACTGATGTGTTTGGCTGTTTACTTGGTGCCCCGTGTTATCAGCGCTGCACTGTCTGAATGTCATTAAACGCCAGGTTACAGCTGTGTGCCTGATGATGATGATGATTATGATGATGATGATGATGATGAAGGCTATGGTGATGGTGTGTTTTTGACTTTTATTGCCTGTTGTAGTCAAACAGAACGGGTACGTTTTAGTGTTAAAATTCAAAGGAAACAAATAAATGTTCATAACTACCCATCTGGGCTGATTGTTATTTAACTCGTTAACCATAAATGTGCAGACGCCCCTTCAGGAAGTCGACTTGTTGCTTCACACAATTTCAATCAGATTAAATGTGGTTAAAAAAACATTTGCCAACGTAAGTCTAAATTAGGAGCTCATAAAAGTTAAACTTCTATCTCAATAGGTACAAACTGCCTTCGGCTGCTTCGCTGTCACAAAGGGTCACTACAGAGAGGAGCTCTGCATGTTAGAAAGATTTTTCACTGGATGCCCTTCCTGATTAAATCAGACCTGTTTCATATTTTTTCCTTGACATCAGTAGCTCTGCATGAATTACTGTTCAAAATAATCCTGTGCTCAGCTCGTGCTTCTCTGAAACAAGCTGTGATAGCTCCTCCTCCTTATGAGCAAGTTTCCTCCCGATTGGCAGCCCCTCTGGTTTGACCAGCAGGTGGGTGGGGCGTCTTGGATAACCATATAAGGACAGCTCCTGGGCTCACTCTGCCCTCATAGGATAGCAGGTGTGTTCATACCTGTCGGTGTGTTGTTGGTTTGAAAAACTCGCAGCAGAACAAAGAAGGCTTTCACATCCTCATCAGATACTCATTTTAAACCTGCCTTAGAGCTCCATTTCTAACCTTTTTATTTATTTTAACCTGCTCATACCCCCCCCCCTTCACAAAAAGCGCCCCTCCTCAACTCGGACTTGGACGAGCTGACGTCATTGAGCTGCACTTGACCGCGCTGACCCGGCTCCCTGGGGCGCGTGCGACTCCTCATTCATTCACATTAACACGCTGGCGCGTGCGGATGGAGGCACGCGGAGATCAAAGGCAGCGCGAGGTGCCGATCCTGCAACAATGTAGCGAGCGCACACCCGCTCCGCGCGCACACACACCGAGAGCTGTACCCACCTACTACTGTTGTCATAGTTACCTACATACCCGCCTGAACGGGTATGTGCACGAGCGAGCAGGGAGGGAGGGAAGGAAGGAAAGGGGGGTAAGAAGCGAGAGAGGAAGGAGGGAGGAAAGGAAGGTAAGAAGGAGGGAGGGAGCGGAATTAGTCAGTGATAGAGGGGAGGAGAGGAGAGGAGGCGAGGCGGCGGGTGTTCTGCCGAGGTGGACGTGGCGGGTCCGGCGGAGTTAGCTACAAGTGACGGGCAGCGGAGCCGAACCGAGGCGGACAGCAAGCCGGCCATGAAGCGGACCACCCGCAGGTAACGTCCCACCGTTATCGGCCGCCCGGTCGGCGTCGCCGTGCCGCTTGCCGCCGCGTCGCTCCGCTCGGTTTCCTGCATTTTTAACGCGCCGCCGGACACATAATGACCGCGGTGCCGCCGTCTGCCGCCGCACGGGCTCCCTAATTTGTTGGCTCCTTTTGTGTCGGGGTGTCAGCCGCTCCCCGCTGCGCCCAGTCAGCGTGCTAAATGCAGAAAGCGCCCGGGACCGCGGGGGAGGCTAACCGAGCGCTGCTCCCCCCGCCGCGGCGTCCTCTCTCCGCCTCACTCTCACTTTCTCCCCCACCCCCGTGCTAACGGCAGCGCGCTAGCTTAGCAGGCTGCAGACGACGGCGATAAACAAGATGGCCACTGGCTAGCTGCTAGCTAGCTAGCCAGCCAGCCAAGCAGCCAGCTAGACATGGCATCCTGCCCGTCTTTGTAGCGCTGTGAGGCGGCTGTGGAGCGTGTCCCTGCGCGGGGCAGCGGCGGGCTGTGTGTGCAAACCGCTGTAAAAGTTGTGCAGAGTTAGCGCAGGATGTGGAGGTGTTAGCGAGAGTGGAGAGGAGCAACCTCCGGGGAAAAATCACCGCCAGCAGCCCGGCAGGCAGGAACTGCGGGCGGCTTCGTGGCTGGTGGAAAGGCCACCTGAGTGCTGCCGGGGTGACAGGTAACATTGGAGGGGAGGGGGGACCGTTCACCTGAGAGGCAGGGGGTTAGGAAGCTGCAGCTTTGTTCACAGTGCGGGCTGCTCTACTTTACCTGAAAACTTTTCGCTGTGTGTGTGTGTGCGTGTGTGTCTGTGTGTGGGAGGCCGCTGCACACACACACCGCTGCAGCAGCTGTTCGTGTCTCCTTGGCATGTTCTGTAATGACATCCTGCTCCTGCAAACAGCACACCTCTGCAGGCCGACCTGTGGCTTATTTACAGCTGTTACTTTCTCCGCATGACTGTGTGACCAAGTCAGCTCACTTTGTCATTAAGTGCTGCAGAAAACACAATTGCTGTGTTTTGCCTCTTTTTGGCAGAGGGTTGTCTGTATTTGTTACTTTGCCAAAGCTGTACAGAGGCATGTTTTTAACTTGATATTTCAGCTTTAAACATCATTTTGGCTCTGGTAGCTGCACAGCTTGAGCTTTAAATTTGCCTATGAAAGTCATTCAGACTACAAATACAAAAAAATTGAGATTGAAATTGTAAGTTTTGAGTTTTTCAGGTGTGCTAATGCTGCAGGTGTACCCTAAAAAACTCAGTTGAAACACATCAGTCAGAGCACATATGAGGCCACAGGGTTGGACACTCAGAGGGGGGGCCTTCCCAGAAGGACAGACAGAAGCCAAAATGTTGGTGAATGGCCTGCGTGACACTGATCCAGGTTTCGAAACAGACTGGGATACCTTTCTGTATGCACCACGGTTTAACGCTTTCACGCCCTCGGAGGTGGGGCTGCGGGCTGCTTCGTTCCCGGAGGATTCTGATTGGTTTTAGCTGCTGGTGTCATGTTAATCGGACCCTCTCTTGTTCTCTGCAGGCTCACGATGGTCAGGTGTGCCTGCTGACATCTCGCCAATCTTCCACACCCTCATCGCTTCCCAGAGGACATTCTCAGGGACTCCCCACCCCCCAGCCCCTCCTCCTGTGAGGACCAGCAGACTTCACCAGCAGGAGGGGAGTGGAGGAGGAGGAGGAGGAATAACTTTTTATAACCTCAGTGATACCTCAGGTGTTGAAACGGTGAAGGTAAGGAGGATTAGCTCCACCCTTCACCATGACAGACTTAGAGACTGAGTGCCTGAGCCTGGGCCTGCCCCCTGAGTGCGGCTCGCCTCCCCCGCTGCTGGATTCCTCCCTGCAGGTGGACTGCGGCGCTGGGCCCGGCTCAGCCCAGACGCCCACTATGGCCCTCCTCTCCTCCGACTGTCCCACACCCACGCTCAGTTCACTGGCGGCGGAGATTGCCGAGCCGCTGGTGATGCTGCCGTGCGTGAAGAGCGAACCGGAGGACTGCGAACTGGAGCCCATCAGGACCGTGGACCTGTCCGAGATCCAGCCGCTGTCCACTGCCGAGCTGGGCCAGGACCAGATCAAGATGGAGATCAGCGGCCTCGACTACATCAAATCTGAACATCACGGTCACCACGGCAACCACCACTTGGGGCCGTTTCACCACAGCGATGTCACAGAGCTGGACTACAAGTCGCACTACGAGCCAAGCTCGGTGTTCGACTACATCTCCCAGGTAAAAACAATCAGAGGAAGTGAAGAGTATCATTTATGTTACTGTTTTTTTTTTTCTGTGTTAACTGCTGTAACAAAATAATTTCTCAGAGATGATGTAAGTAAAAAAAAATAAATCCCCCACCAGAGTCCGTTTAAAATGCTGCTAATTTAACCAAACAGCCCCTCAACCCCCAGCTGAGAGGGGGCGCTTTATCCTGTAAAAGAACCCGGGTATAAGCATACTGACTCATACGTCCTCATCGAAATACCAGAAAGTTGTCTTTTGTCTTTAAAGGTCAGATCCTTTACTTGGAGGGCATGTGACGTGTGTGTTGTGGTGCCGTTCCGGCGGTGCTGTCGTCCACTTCCTGTGTTGGATGAGTCTCACTAGTGGGCATTGCATTGTTTCTCTCGTCCGCTGTGCAGTGATTGTGCTGCATTTGTCGTGTGTTTTCAGGAGGCTGAATAAGTTGCGTTGCTTTCTGCAGTACTCAGCACGATTGGTCCTTGGTTAATGTCACCTGCGCTAAAGCCAAAGTATTTCCAAACAGCGGGTGATGATCCGCCTCAAGAGACAAACTCTTCACCTGCTGCTGCCACACGTTTGTTTCCGTCTTTGATGTGATGTTACTCATCCAGACGACATCCAGGACGCATCAAGCTGTGTGGTGCAGGGAACAGCTGTGATTGGCTCATGCAGGCACGAGGTCAGGTGCTGATGGAGGGTGGGGGCATTGTCAGTACTGAGACAGAGAGCAAGTTTTGTCAAAGTAGGAGGAACCTGGGGCCTTCCTGGGTAAGCTGGCCTCTTTTCCACGGACAGGGTTCCAGTGCTGGTGCCAGTATATGGAGAGAAAATTGACTCAAAATGTTTGTGTGTCTGTAATGCTGGATTTGTGCGGAACTTGCTGGATTTGTAATTTTTTGTAATACACGAATCACCTGATACACACGGACAAAACTAAAGTTACGACTGCACAAAGTTTGTGAGACACATTTCAGCTTCCGGAGAGCTCCCAGATTTGTGTGTAACTTGGTGCGTTTAAATGCTGGTGCAAAGCTGGGTCATCTGAGTATTGTTCGGGGTTTCTCTGTTAGCTAGAACTCTTCTTTATGTGAGCTAAGCTACTTCAGCTGTTGGTAGCTAAGACAGTACAGCTTGTATTACAAAAAATTACAAATCCAGCAAGTTATCACAAGTCCAGCATTACAGACGCACAAACATTTTGAGTCAATTTTCTCTCCATACCAGTAAAGCCGTTTTTCCACACGGAACGACTCGGTGCGGGTCGACTCAGTCAACACAACTCCCCACGGTCGTGTTGTTTCCATTGCAACTGAGGACCACCACAGTGTGGGTGGAGTCAATAGAGCAGCGTGGGCAGTAGTGTCTTGATGTAATCCGTATGCGGCTCAAAACACAAACAACAATGGATGAGACAGAGGCAAGCTAACAGCTAATGCCAGTTTAATATCATCATGCATAAGTCCCCGTACAGTGTTTTAATGGATGAAGGTCATCATTAAGTATAACCCTATACCCCCGAACATGTCATAATCAGCTCAGTGTACTTCAAAGTGCCGCTGTTCGTGGACTTAAGGTAACAATTACTGTAATAACACCACAGTTATCCCCTATGTTGCTGTGAAGTGCAGTTTCTAAGCTTTCAGAAACGTTTGAATTTTTCTGATAGGACAAACGGTCCCGTTATTACGGTAATTCCAAGTTCCTTTGATCAGCGGCCTCAGGCTCTGTGCTAACAGCTGTTAGGGGCAGGTAACGGTGCTTCAGCGGCGATCGCCCGGCAGTACAGGGCTGTAATATGTATGCTGTGTGTGCTTCAGATGGCTCTCATGTTGTAAAACTACCGCTGCAAACTGTCGGTCTGGGCATTCAACCGGTGCTTTGGGCCTCCAGTTTTTGCTGTCGGGTTTTAAAAATGGCACGCTGATTCTGGTGGAGGAGTCGCTCTCATGACTCCGCTAGTGACGACACTCCCTGGCCAATCAGTGGCATGCTGTCCTCTGCGTCACATTTTCAGATCATCCCGGACCGCCTAGAACCTCGGGTGAGTGAGTACGGGAGAAGGGCCTGCAAAGTGGACCTGATTCTAATGGAAACGCCGTCAAATCACAGCGGGCCGAGTCGACCCGCGCCGAGTCGTTCTGAATGGAAAAGTTCTATATTTGAACCGCTCAGCAGTTTTCCCACCTCGAACGCACTCGATGCTCGGCCGAAAAACTGGTTCAACTCTGGCCCCCCAAGAATGCGTGATGAAAGCGGCAGAAGGTCGTGACTCTGCCGTCCCAACGTAAAGTTTCCTACCGCTGTTTCACTGCATGGTGTGTGTTACAGGAGAAAAGCGATGTGATTTTCACAGCTGTGAATCAGGTTGGGCTCTGAGGCTGAACTTGCTGCTTTGTATCAGTTCATATCACAGATCAAAGGACACAAAGTGCGTACTTGTGATCTTGCTCTAATCTGTCTGTGTTTCCCTCTGTGCTGCACACAGATGCTGCAGTAGTTTGTTTGGACCCTAAAATGTGTTCACAGCACAAGAAAGGGGGCGTGTTCTCCCACGTTTGCACCCTTCGGCTTCCAGATGAGTCAGTTCAGTCAGGTGTCCAGACGAGGACCCGCCCACACTCATAGGTAAAGGAGCCGTTCACAAAGCTGGTGGACGCGCAGGCCCGTTAAGAGTTTTGCCGGTTTTTTGAAACAGACACCAGCACTGGTGGAAAAGTAGCAACAGAGACTCAGTCTGGTCCTGATGGAGGAGGTGCTGGTGATGAAATTGTAAAATTTCTGAAATTCTTTTTTAGCTGCAGTTCCAAGCAAGCTGAGTTGGGCTGAAAATGTGACGTCAGCAGCCTGCAGGCCGCTGATTGGTCAGCAGCCTGCAGGCCGCTGATTGGTCAGCAGCCTGCAGGCCGCTGATTGGTCAGCAGCCTGCAGGCCGCTGATTGGTCAGCAGCCTGCAGGCCGCTGATTGGTCAGCAGCCTGCAGGCCGCTGATTGGCCAGCAGCCTGCAGGCCGCTGATTGGCCAGCAGCCTGCAGGCCGCTGATTGGCCAGCAGCCTGCAGGCCGCTGATTGGCCAGCAGCCTGCAGGCCGCTGATTGGCCAGCAGCCTGCAGGCCGCTGATTGGCCAGCAGCCTGCAGGCCGCTGATTGGCCAGCAGCCTGCAGGCCGCTGATTGGCCAGCAGCCTGCAGGCCGCTGATTGGCCAGCAGCCTGCAGGCCGCTGATTGGCCAGCAGCCTGCAGGCCGCTGATTGGCCAGCAGCCTGCAGGCCGCTGATTGGCCAGCAGCCTGCAGGCCGCTGATTGGCCAGCAGCCTGCAGGCCGCTGATTGGCCAGCAGCCTGCAGGCCGCTGATTGGCCAGCAGCCTGCAGGCCACTAGATGAGTCATGAGAGTGACAGACCCGCCATTTTTGAAACGAGGGAATCGGCTGAAGACAAATGAATGCAGACGGTTTTGCGCTCGGTGGCTGATGATGGCGTCCGGAGGAAGCTGGAGGGGCCACCGCTTGTGTCTCATACAAGTGATGTCACAGGATTTTTGGGGTCGCCTTGCTGAGGCGGTACTCAGTACTCAACAGAAAACGACTGAAACTGAGTCGAGTTGGTGCTGGTGGAAAAGAGGCATAAGACAGAGGGTAGGACGCTGGCTTGTAGGGCTGCAAACGACTGTAACGACTGTTTTGATAGTCGATTGGTCATCGACTAATCGGAGTATGAATCACATAATTATGAAACGGCACTTACTTAGCTGTCAGCTTTTACGTTTAGCATAAGGTTATTTAAAATGTGGTAGTAAACACACAGAAGATGGATACTTAACTCAAAAATTTTAATCAGGTTTGCTGCTGATACAAATTTAACGGTCCATTTTTCCAACCATAAAAAATATATAGTACTTTTTCGTCCCTGTGAAACAAAGTTTCCCAGTAGCCCCCATGACTAAACGTGCCGCTGAATGCTATCCGGTCTTTAAGTCTGACATCATTTCCGGGTCCAAATGCTCCTAAATAAACAGCAATGGCATAACCTGTTAAAGGTGATTGTAACAGACCTTATCAACTGCAGCCATTTCTGCTGCTCTCTCATCGGTAAAAGGACAGCTGAGTGTTAAAACAACCAGGGACACAGCATTGTGGAATATTGATCATGTCACAGTTTGGACCCGGAAAGGGAATTCTACGTCATCGCTTAACAACCGGATTGCACACGTGTGAAGCTCGCCAGAGATAGATGGACAGGAAGACGTCTCACTCCGTTTAAAACAAAAAACAAAAAAAAAAAACGGATCCAAGGTTTGGGACAGTTTCACTCTCACTCGTTTTTTTTTTTTTTTTTTTTTTTTTATAAAACTGAGTGAGTGTGAAATTGTCCCAAACCTTGGATCATCTAGCACGCCGTGTTCTTTCATCAGTAGCCGCTGAACATGCCGCTGAATGCTACTGCGCATGTGTGAAGATCGCCAGAGATGGATGGACAGGAAGACGTCTCACTCCGTTTAAAAAAATCACCAGTAATAAAAAGACTATTATCGACAATTAAACTCATCATCAACTATTTTTATTGTGGATTATTGTCGACAGTGTTGACTAATCGTTGCAGCCCTACTGGCTTGTACCTGTGGGAGCATAAGCTGTCATCCTCAGCTCAGTAAGTAATATTTCTCTCCAGTTCTCGTTGTGCGTGAGCAGGAAAAGTAGAAGCTAATGTGAACAGCGCAGCCATGAGACCAGTCCAAATAAACGAATGACACCAGTCATGCTTGGATTGCATCCATCTCGAGCCTGCTGTCATTGGGTTTTTCAGTAATGCAGGAGATGAAGCCGGGATTCTTCGCTGACGTTTCAGGCCGTGAGGAGCTCTGAGAGGATTCTCAGGATGTCCTGATCATTAACTGATGACTGTAAATCCTTTTAAACAAAGCGCTGAGCTGGGCTGATCCCAGGCCCGTTGATCTCCTTCAGACAGCTCAGCCTGCACTGCGTCATCATGACCACTTATTCAAATAGGAAGCAGAGCGTGAGGACGCTTCGCTCTCTGAAAGCAAATCTCCTCAGCCTGATTCAGGAGAAACTCGGATCCCAGCCGTCATGACTGCCTGAGGTCAGAGGTCACAGACTTTCTCAGGGCACCTGTCACTGGCTTAGTGATAATGACGTGTTTATGTCAGAAGTTATGCGCCATAAAAAACTCAGCAGCCGCACTCTGTGCTCGACTTGCTCCAACCTCAAACTGACTTTTGACTCTTTGGGCGGAGCCTAATGTGATTGGTCACTTTGATGGAGAGTTCAGGTTACTGCATTAAACAGAATTACACATGGCAGCAGCAAAGAAGCTGTTTGAAAGTAGGGTGTTTCTAATGTTTGTAAACACTTACCAATAAATCAGAAATAAAAACTGATGTTCAATATTTTTCGATTATTTTCCGTCTTTTCCCTCAAACGCTCTGGCTGCGTTTCTGTGAGGTCACTGCTGTTGTTTGTGAGGACAAATGAAGTTTATTTTCAGGCACATACATCATCATTTGATCCAGAAATAACAATTTCATATATGCAAATGAAGCGAACCGCGGGGTTTGGTACGTTGGTGCTTATGTTGCTGTCAGGTGTCGCTCGGTGAAACAGCTGTACACGTCTGGCTGCAGAGCTCTCTCACAGGAGCAGGTGATGGCGAGCTTTAAAATGTGAAGCTAAACGGGAGCTGCTGAAACAATAACTGGTGACGGGGTTTCTCCCTTTGAGTCGATTTGAGAGATGGTAGCAGAAGAAGGGATGCGTGGGAGGTGCTGAGCAGGTCAATCGCAGTTGCTGCAGGCCGCATCGATGCGGCGTGTAGATTTCTAGAGGTGCTCGAGAGGTTACCGCGTTGGTTTAATGTTGATTTATTCCTGATAAGTCCTGAAGCGTCGAGTTCTGGATATTTAAACTCTTTAAACAGCTGAATTCACAATAAAACCATTCACACACACACACACACACATACACACACACACATACACACACACACACTGTGGACAAAAGTGCTTTTAAATCTTTGAATGCAGCTGTTTTCTGTTCCAGCGTGAGTGTCCCGGGCACAAAGAGGTCAGAGGCACCTCAGCCCCGTCAAACACCCCGAGGGTGAGCAGAGACTGTGAGCCAGGCTCCCTCTGACCTCACAAATGCTCTTCTGGATGGATGATCGTCCCACAGACACTCTGAAATCTTGCAGAAAGCCTTCCCAGAAGAGCTGCAGAGGGCTGTGAATTTAGAGTGGGGTGTCATAAAAGCTCCTGTAGGTCCGTACAAACATGAAATACTGGCAGAAACACCATCCAGTCCTGATTTTATGAAGTGAAAACACAATGTTGCTGCGCGGCTTCCTTCAGTGGGTGTTCCTTAAACATGGCTGATCTTAAATTGCAGCTCTGACTATGAAGCAGTGGTTTGATCAAAGGTTTTTGTCGTTGCAGGTCACTGACACTCTGGACTACATTAAGTCAGACCACCACGTGGACCTGCAGTGTTACTACACAACCGAGCTCACTGCCCTCAAGACAGAGTACCCTGACTCCACCATGTCCACCCACCTGCAGCACAACGGCCTCGAGTCCATCCACATGGCCGAGCTGCGCACAGAGCTCAACAAGCTCCGCCCCGACACCCTGCTCATGGACGGCATCGGCAAACTGGATGCCGAGTTCGGAGGTGGGGCGCTGTACGAGCTACAGCCCGCCCAGGAGGGCAAGACCTCCGCAGAGGCAACGATGGCAGGACAGGCGGGAGGGAGTCTGGTAATCACGACTAAAACGCAGAGCCCGACGGTGAGGAAGCCTCGCAACATGCAGGGCGAAAAACCGTTCTCCTGCACGCAGTGTGGGAAAAACTTCAGCACGCTGGGGAACCTGAAAACACACCAGCGCATACACACGGGTGAGCGGCCGTACACCTGCTCGCAGTGTGGCAAGAGTTTCGGCCAGGCGGGCAACCTCAAACGGCATCAGCTCATCCACACGGGCCAGAAGCCGTACGTGTGCGCCCACTGCCCCAAAGGCTTCACCAAGGCCGACGACCTGCGCTCGCACCAGAGGCTGCACACCGGCGAGCGTCCGTTCATCTGCACCACCTGCGGGAAGAGCTTCAGCCAGTCCAAGGAGCTGAAGGCGCACCACCTGAGCCACACGGGCGAGCGGCCGTACTGCTGCCAGCACTGTGGCAAGAGCTTCACCAAGGAGACGAGCTACCGCAACCACGTCCAGATCCACACCGGCGAGAAGCCCTTCACCTGCTCGCAGTGCGGAAAGACTTTCAGCAACTCGGGTGTCTTAAAAACCCACGAGAAGATCCACACGGGTGAGCGGCCGTTCGGCTGCACGCAGTGCGGCAAGAGCTTCGGCCGCCTCGGCCACCTGAAGGCACACCAGCAGATCCACACGGGCGAGCGGCCGTACGCCTGCCCCCAGTGCGGGAAGACTTTCAGCCAGTCGGGCCACCTCAAAGCACACGAGCAGATCCACAAACGAGAGCGAGCGGACACGGCAAGCACCAGCAGTGACGGCGGCAGCAGCGCCGTGGGCAGTGACAGTAGCTAACTGCAAACCCTTTAACCTCCGGAGAAACAAAGTATTATTCCTCTTTTTTATGAATACGATATATAAAGCTTTTCCTTATGAGTTTTTCTTACATTTTCATACCTTTTGTGCTCTTTTTGCATTTTATCTGTGGGCAGGGCGGACTGACGCATTTGCTCTTATGCAAGTGTCTGTGTGCGTACACGTTATATACTGTGTGTCTGGGTGGGGTGGCAGGTGGGTGGGGTGGCAGGTGGGTGGGTGGGGCTGTAGATAATCTTTAAACTGGACTGACTGTAGAGTACCAGGACTTATTTTTGGAGAACTTAACAAGCACAAATACTTCAGAGACCAACAGTTTGAGTACTTCATTTTTGTATTTCCTGTTTTTTACTGAATCAGACCAGCAGCTCCTGACAGACCGTGACCCCGTTTACTGAAACCCGCACGCAAACGCCACTGATGCGTCGGCTCGGTACGCCCTAAAGGAACGGTGCAGGAAAGGGAAAAGGGTCCCAAATCCCAAACTTTCGTTCTGTGGTCCGGTTCTCTTCCCACTAGCTTCAGACAATTTACCTCATGGTCAATCTGCCCCGTGGCATCGCCAATGACCGATGGCTACCTTAGAGCTATCTGTCCTCCATAATGTAAAAATGTGTGGTCCAAGCACGCACAACAGAAGAGAAACACGCACACACTGAGTTTATTTCTCCCTTCCAGCAGGAAGACGCGTTTCCATGTTGGCACAGGGCCGACTGATTTCATCCAGCCAAAGTTGGCGAACATAAGTGGCTGAAGATCAGCTTTAACTTCTTAAGCTGCACCTCCAGTTCTGCTGATCTGTCCTTTTAGTTTTCTGTGAATGATCTCGAGCCCGCTGCCCCCTCCCCGCACAGTTTTTCCTGTCAGAAACACTCTGTGGGGACAGAACAGAGAAACTAACTTCTCTGCAGATACGGTCCCATTACGCTCTGATTTAAAATGCCCTCCTCCTGTTTGATCATGATGGATCTGTGTAGCTGCCCCACACACTCTCTCACCATAGCCTGCAGAGGTCCGGGCTTGAGCTTGTGTGCACGCCCAGATACGTCCATGTTGCAAGTGTGTATATGTGGAGGTCCGACGTGAAACTGTGCCTTTGCAGATCTCAGTGCAATGATATTAATTTAATGCATTAAGTTAATAAGAGAGAAAAATCACCTTGATTGGTGCCGTCGCTGTTAACACTGACATCATTGATCCCTGGCATCATCATCCATCTGCTCAGCCCTCCTTCCCACCAGGCGAACAGACCCGCTCACATCCGACTCGTGTTGTTGGTTGATGATGAAATTAGTTTCCGTTTTAATAAATCACTGTCTTAGTTTATTGCAGTCTTTTCCCGACTCCCTAACTTTCTTTGGCATTGCTGTTGCAGTAAGTCGATGCTGAAAGGAAAACCTAAAAACGAGCTGGGTGCACGGCTTCCGTTCCTCCTCGTGGTTCTTCCACGGACAGCTCAGTGTAGTCTACATGGAGCTTTTATTTTGAAGCTGACTGGACTCTGTGCCATTTCCTGTCCTCCCCATCTGTTTTGTGCAGCTTGATGCACCGTCCATAATAAGAATGGAGCTGGTGGTACTTTCTGGAAGCCCTGTGAGTGGAGGGTCTGGTCAGGGTCCTTGTGAATTTTTTTTCTCTCGGTGGGTTTTTGTCTTCACCCTCCTCGGTTTGTGTTGTCCTCAGTAACCTAAAGCCTTTAACGCTGAATGTGTCAAAACGTATTTCAAATATCCCGCCGTTCGCAGGCTTCCAGCAACAGTCACCGTAATAACTCTGTGTTGGGTGTGAAGTGCCGTTTCTCAGCTTTCAGAAACCGTTTTTTTTTTTTTTTTAAGACAGGACAAATGGTCGCATAATTACGGTAATTTAAAGTACGTTTGATCTGATGTCTGTGTTGATGCGCTCGGTGTTAAAGGCAGGCATCAGGTCTTTGGGCAGCAACAGGTAACGATTATCACGGTCTGCGGCGCGATCATTGAAGCCCCCCCCCCTCCAAACCAGTGTTGGTTTTCTCGTTGGTTTCTTCAGAGTCGTCTTGTTGAAGATGGTCTGGATGTGCATCAGAGATAACAGGTATGACAGGTGTAAAGCCCCCCCACAGTATTTCTTTCTCACATGCACCCCTTCAACCTTGGAATGACTCCGTTACAGTTTTTATGGCGTAAAGAGAACAAACAGGGTGTTTAGTCGTCATTGATTATTTTTTCGTTTTAAACGTTCGCTGGTTTTCGGTAAACGGGGTCCGGCCTCTTCAGGTTCATCCCTTTGTTTTGTCGGCAGTAAAAGTACTTAAACTCAGGTGAGAGTACTTCCTGCCAGTTTACTAGTATTTCACAGGTGTGGGTACTCACAGGATATTGATGTACTGTTAATCTCTTTGATCATTTCCACATTTTATTGAGCAGTATTGATTGATCGGGACATGACAGGTGTCTTTTTGTTGCTGATGATAATCATGTGACGGTTTTTTTTATTTTTAAAAATAATGTTAAAGTTGGTTTTTAGCATCGTTGGGCTTCAGAGGACCAAAACTCATCATCAGCACAAAGGAGCCCAACCCCCCCCACCCCCACCCGACCCCCCCGTCCAGATCGCTCACTGTGTACAAATCTATTGATTATGTCATTCCTACAAAATAAAATGTAATAAAACTAAAAACAGCAGCAGGAAGGTGGAGGAGACTCAACATCTTGTTCTGGAAGAAAGTTAATAAAGAAATAATGACATGACTTCTGGTTCTGTTGTGGCACAGCTCTGTTGAGCCTTGTTTTCCTTCAAGTACACCTTAACCAGGTGAGTTACAGAAACATTCTCCCCCGTACAGCTGTTATGAAGGAGGAAATTATCCACAGAGACCAAAGCAGTTTCTGTATCAGGCTGTAAACACGTTTATCTCTGAAGTTTTAACATTGGAGTCTGTGGGGACTGACTCACTGTGGCGCCACTGCTGGACAGCAGAGGAACTGCAGCTTTCTTCAGCCTCAGGTGTTGATGCTTTGCTGCCCAAAGATTTGCAGCAAAATGTGAACCTGGTCTTTGAATGATTGCAGGCTTGAAGGCCGTCGTCTGTAGTGTGAAATATGGCTGATGGTGAGTAATAAGTGCATGCTGGAGCACCAAGATGTTTCAGGGTGTCCTCCCACCCTGAGATGCTCTCTAGAGGCTGCTGCAGCACAAATCTATTGGGTCTACTGTGAGTTATCCAGAACAGCAACAGTAGAAGTGTCCTTCGTGTCTCACGGAGGCCTTACCTGTGACAGTTCCTCTGTCAATTTGTTGACACAGGGAAAACCGGCTTTTAAATGACCACCGTTCTTTGAGGGCTTTGGATCATCTGCCTCAATCTCAACCTATCTCAGCATCCTCCTCTCTCTCCAGCCCTCTGTGTGAACCTCCTCTGAGGTCGTCTTCTCCTGCCTGCCTGCAGCTCCATCTTGAGTATCTCCACCCTCCCTCCTTTGCATGCACATCTCAGCCTCTAACTCTGTTCTGTCCCTCTGATGGACTCATTTCTCATCCTGCTCAGTCCCAGTGAACATCTCAACGTCTTCAGCTGGGCCTCCTTTTGTCAGAACCATCATTCTCATGTCATTTGGGACCTTTTTATTTTCTCCTGCTTCTTGGTAAAGTTCAGATCCTCATTTATTTATTAAAGAAATCCATTAAAGTTACCTGTCAGTGTTCTGACTTTTAGTTTCTGATGTGGCAGGAAATAAACGATGTGTTTAACCAATATTTTAATGCTGATAGTTGATGTTCTGGAGAGAAGTTTCTGTAACTCAGCAGGTTGTAAAGCACAGGCAGTAAATTCAGACACTTGGTTTTTGGGGTTTTGTGGAGTTTTATTTCTTGAAGCAGCACACAGAAGACGTTTAGGTACACCAGTAAAGTTTCCCCTCCCAAACCCCCAGCTTTACACTGGCTATGGTTCTCTTCTGAAGCAGGAAATGGATGTGCAGTGAAGAAGGTGAGGAATCACGTGGAAGTGTGCCCTCATCCAGCATGCAGGAAGGCGAAGAAAGATTGAGATTTGACTCCAGCCCCGGGCAGACAGACACCCGATCAGGTGGATTCCTCCACGACCTTTGTGATAACGGTTTTTGTTGTAGTGGTGGTGGTAGAGGTATTGGAGGCGGCGGCAGAGGAGGAGGCGGAGGCAGAGGAGGAGGCGGAGGAGGCAAAAGATCTGTGGGAGAAATGTGACAAAGATGGTCATAGATGCTCATCTGAAAGGAGGAACTTGTTCATGTATGTTTTAAAGGTGATTCCTGAGTGTAAAATTCATTCAACACCAAAATGAGCTGAAGCTGTGACCAGAATGAGAAGAAACAGTTTAGGTCCAAACTATCACGTGTCGAAGAGAGCGCTACTGAGGGCAGACTAGGGCCAGACCGTACTTTCATGTAATACTAGTTTCTACCACAAGTTGGCACAAAGAGTCACGACAGGAGGAGGAATATTAATATGAATGGGATGGTGAGTGATGGCTAAAGCACCTGGTAAACACTTGTTAGCATCACGATCACAACTCCCAGAAAGAAACCAGTCTGAGAAAAATGGCAAAAGAGGAGACAACAACTGGTTTTCCACCTTTGGAGACTGCTCTGTGTTTCTTTCACACTGCTAAGATAAGGGCTGCTAATGCTAACGACCTATCTAATTAATGTATGTGTCAGCTTGTTTTTCCACACTGTGTGTGATTGGCTCGTTTAGTGTTGGTGCCAAACGTTTAACGGGAGGCGCTCAGACGAAACGCTGCACCCGCACTAAAACTTTGTGGTGAATGTTTTACTTACATTTAGCTGATAGTAATTACAAAATGTACTTTTAAAGGTATGCAAATTGTTTACGACAAATGTAACTAATGCTATTAGGGGCAGTTTATTTATATAGTGCCACTCCAGTCACCACAGTCAGCTTCATAGTGTAAGATGGTCCCTTTATGAGCAACACTTGGCAATGGTGGAAAGGAAGAACTCCCTTTTAACAGGAAGAAACATAGAAGAACCAGGCTCAGTGAGGGGCAGCCATCTGCCTCAGCAGGGGAGTGAGGGGAGCATCCTGGCGGGATCTTCTTACTTGACTCCCTCTCCGTCCAGCAGCCTCCTGTACTCTGCGATCTCCCTCTCCAGTCTGGTCTTGATGTCCAGCAGCATCTGGTACTCCTGCCCCTGTCTCTCCAGGTCTGCTCTGAGCTGCATGAGCTGATCCTCCAGACCGCTCACCTGTGCAGGTAAATTCAGTGTGAGTGACAGAGCTCAAGGCAGCTGACAGACATTTAGATACAACCCTGTCAGAGCACTGCTCACCTTCATCTGGAATCCTTCCATCTGCATGGCGTAGCGGCTCTGTACCTCAGCAAGTTGGACTTCGAGAGATGATTTCTGGAAAAACATGAGCAGATCAGAGACAGAACCTCTACATGGACTACAGACATGTAGCCTTGCTAGCTGGGCATCTTCTCTATGAGTCCAGATTTTTAGAATCTTATTGCAGCCAAGAGACCAGACACCACGATGTGAAGATGAATCGGACTAGCCTGATTTAGCACCCCATGGTGGAGTCCTAAAACCCAGAAGTTAGTACGTCTACACTTCCTGTTGCTTTGACTTGATGTTTGTGGAGTTTTTGAATGTTGTCGGTTCAGTGCCTGAAATAAGGACGACTCCCTCTGCCCAGCAGGCTCAAGCATTAAGGTTATCCAGCAAGCTGCTGTGTTAAAGCCAGTATTGTCCAAATGTTCATATAACTGACCAACATCAACATTCAGATCATCATCATCATGGTAAACCAATCTTATGTCATGTGACTGGTGTATTTAGGTTATAGCACAGTGTTGGCATTTTACTCTTTGACTGTGCTTCAAAAACCTGAAAAATGGCATCAATTTAAGGAAAGTCTGTTTTCATTGCTCTCAGAGAGCTCCTAATCCGCGAGTGATGGAGTTCTCCAGGGCTTGATGCTTGGACCACTGATATTTGTGTTCATAATTACCTCACCTGCCGATAACTGGAGAGAGGTGATGTTTTTGACTGCTTTTTTAGGACAGCAAGATAACTTTGAATGCACTTCAGTTAAAATTTCCATAGGGACCCAAGAATATGTGATTTCATTTTCAAGGTCAAAGGTCATCAAATTGTGAAAAAAATGTCAAAAAGGTTTAAACTGAAATATTCTGCGTGGGTCCAAGAACATATTTTATTGTCAAGGTCAAAGGTCATGGTCTCAGAAATTTTAAAATTCATACCCCAGTGAATTTTTCATCCATCACGATGAAGTTTGGTACTCAGGTGGAAACTATTACAGTGGATAATTCAGTTCTATTTTAAACTAAAGTACAATAATGCAGCAGAAACCTCAAACCCTACACAAAGATCACACACCAGGTTTTTACAGGATCCTGTTAGTGCATAATCTGAATAAAATAAATCCAGACTATATCTTATCCATGTAACTGTATCCATGTTCATTTTTTAAATAAAAATATAAAATCATATTTTACAGTTTTTAAAAGCCTATAAAATAAAAGTCTAGTCTTTGTGATCTAGTGATTTATGATAGAGTATGACAGAGTCGGGTGGTGTTGGGTGGTGTTGCAGCATATTATCTGCTGAGTGTGCTTCTAGTTAACCATGTGACATATTTATGTGATAAAATCAGATTTTGTTTTGTCTCTGTAAATGTCTGATGGATCATGTGGTAAACATCTCACCATGCTCAGCTGAGCCTGGAGCTCAATCTCCAGAGCCTGGAGCTGACTCTTCACCTCCTTCACCTCCACGGTGGATGACTTCAGTGTCATCTCTGTGGCTGCCACCTCCTTGGTGAGGACCTCCGACTGAAAGAGGAAGTGTAGTGGTAAACGAGGAGCCCCCCCTGCAGGTTTCGGTTAAATGCCGGGAGCCTAGTGTGGTACCTTGGCCTGGAACCAGCCTTCTGCCTCTTTGAGCGATTTGGCAGCGATGGTTTCATAGTGCTCTCTGATCTCCTCCATGACCGCGGTGAGATCCAGCTGAGGAGCAGCGTCCACCTCCACGTTCACCTGACCGCTCATCTGACTCCGCATGGACGTCAGATCCTACAGGATGGAGAGGCGGAGCTTAGGCATGCCAGCGTCAGCATGTTTGTGTTTCAGTGTTGCACATGCAAAAGGTCTGGTTACCTCCTCGTGGTTCTTCTTCATGGATGCCAGCTCGTCCTTCAGGCTGTCGATCTGCATGCTCAGATCGGCCTTGGCCACGCTCACCTCCCCCAGCACCGCCTTCAGCCCAGCGATATCGGCCTCCACCGACTGACGCATCCCCAGCTCGTTCTCGTACCTGCACAGGTATGAAGATGATGAGATTTACGGTGAGGTGACATTAAACAGCTGTTTTCTCGGGACTAGCACCGATCGTCCACATGAAAAAAAAAAAAACAGGTAAATTTGAGTGAAAAAATAAATCTGTGAATAATCAGTATCAGAAGATAAACCATCATTATTACGAGAAGCAGAATAACAAACGTGATTCGGCTCCATTTTTATTGAAGAACCTGAGCTGCTCTCTTACACATTGAACAGATAATTAAGGATTTACAGGGAAAAACAGGAGAATACGGAAATAAATTACCAGCTCTCAGTTCCTTCAGTCTTTAATAACAGCAGCTGGATTTAAAAAGTTGCTAAATTCATCTACAGGTTCTGACAAATCCAGCTCAAAAAAATGAATTCTTAGTTTTATCCGAATCTAATCTTTATTTTCCTGCTTTTGGGAGATAATTGGGGGGGGGTTCTGTGCTGAAGAAAGTTCAAAGGTCAGACTGAGCCGTGGAAGTCTGTTCTTGATGTTATTCCAGCAACAGCCAGCAGGGGGCAGCAGGTCTGAGGCTGCAGGAAGCAGCTGCTCAGATTCAGACATGAGAACAGCAACAAGAATGAAGAAGAGCACAGGGAGGGAAATAAAGGGCAGAAAAAGGAAAACATGAGGAAGCAGAGAGACTAACTTCACTCTGAAGTCATCCTGAGCCAGCTGAGCATTGTCGATGTTCAGGATGACGCTGCCTTTGGCGATGATGGCGTCCTGGATCTGAAACCCGCACACACATAATTAGTCAATGATGGAATGATAATAATGCTGATAATATGAAGTAATCCAGTAATGAAAGATGCTAATAACTTAAGGGAGACGTGGTGCTGATAGGCTGAAGCAAAATATTCGAGCATGAAGATATAATGAAAAAAAAACAGCTTTTCCTGCAGCCAATCAGATCTCCTCACATTATGACACGCCCATCAGTGGCAGTAGCTGTTTTTATGGGTTTTCTGTGAAAAAAAACCAAAGCTAGTGTTTCTTGCTGCAGTCTTTGGGGTGTGGCCACTTCACCTGGTATGGTTCACCTGAGATTTCCATCCACTCACTGGGAGCCTCACCCTTCATTACTGATGCTACTCCGCTATGGAAGGCAAAAGCTGCTGTATTCACAAGAGTTCTGTTTATTCTCAAAATCATTAGTGCAAAAAGCTTTTATTGAGTCCTTTACGCTTAAAAATATGCTGTGGGTTAAAAACACACTTTCTTTAAATGAAGAAGTTTTTCACAGTGCAGACAGAAATCTTTCTTATTGCATTTGTGAGTTTGTTTAAATGAAAAATAAAATGTAGATTTTTCTACAGAATGTAATTATTTATGATAAAGAACCAACAAAACAACTTTGTTCACCGGAGATAGAGACTGCATTCTTGGCTACTTTGACTTCTATACAGTTAAAAATATAAACTTTTTTTTTTTTACATTTATGTCCCACTGAAGAAATAAAATTAACTTGAATGCCAAAATGCAACAGTGGCATCTTTAACCTTCCATACTTAAGTATACTATTTCTCATGTTAGATTTTATTTATACATTTGGTAAAGCAATGTTGACCAACAGCACTGGAGCTAAAAAGAGCCCTGAACACCATTTCCCATGCTGCCCTGCTTCCTCACCTTGCCCTGCAGCTCAGCGATGGTGACGTAGAAGGCGCTGTAGTCCCTGGTGGCAGGGCCGGCCTTCGTCTCGGCGAACTGCCGGATCTTCAGCTCCAGCTCGCCGTTGGCCTTCTCCAGCGATGCCACCTTGGCAAGGTAGTTGGCCAGACGGTCGTTGAGGTTCTGCATGGTGAACTTCTCGTTGCCGATGATGCTGTCATCCTGCACTGCTCCTCCACCAAAGCCACCCCCAAATCCTGCACCTCCACCAAAGCCACCCCCAAATCCTGCACCTGCACCAAATCCTGCACCTGCACCGAAACCCACACCGCTTCCCCCGCCGATGCCAAAACCACCACCACTGCCAGCAGTGAAGGTCCTGCCGGCATGGGAGACCCTGATACCACCTCCACCACCACCTCCTCCGGTCACGCTGTATGAGCTCATGCCTCTGGTACGACCACCGCCAAAACCTCCACCGACGGAGGTCCGTGAGTATACTGTGGCAGCCATAGTGATGGAGCAGAAGAGGAGGAGGTGCTCGTCGGTCTGTCTTCTCCGGTGGAAGGAGCGGGAGAGCAGAGAAGTGAGGAGAGACTGAGGAGTTCACTGCTTTTAAACCCTCTCAGGTGGGCTGAGCTGCAGGTAAAGGGGGGCAGGGCTAGTGGCCCACACCCCCAGAGGAGGAAAATGAGTTTCACTGCAGTACGGTGCTGCTTCTAAAGCCCCGTGTGCTGCTTTTTAGGACAGTTTGACATCTTTACTCTGACTTTGTTACAGAGAGGAGAGACGGGAACTTCTGCAGAGGCATTTCAGCTCCACAGCTGAGCCCAGAGGCTTCATGTTTCCGGCTTATCTGTCTGAACACGATGTCAGTTGAGGGAATTTTGACCGAGCCTTCCTCCTGACTCAAGTGTTGTAATTCATTATTATCAGGCTGCTCCAAGAGCTCCCTGTAAGGTCTGATGCAGCAGGCTGCACTGACAGGGAGGAAGGATGTCTCCATTATTAGCTTCTCCTCTCCTTGTTTGTGCTGGCTCTATACCCCTCTTTTCTCTTCCTCTCATCCCCCCATCTGTCGACTCAGATGGCTGCCCCACCCTCAGCCTGCAGTTCCTCTGCAGTCCAGCAGAGGCGCCACAGTGAGTCAGTCCCCATAGACTGCCATGTTAAAACTTTCCAGCAGGAATGAACATGTTTACAGTGACACCGGCGGCTGTAGCTGCTAGCTGTCTGCTAGGCTTCTCCTCAGCTAACTGGAGTTCCTGAACTGGACCTCCAAATTAAGGGGTTGTGTCCCTCGAAGGCCTCATTTGTAGGCCGATTACGTCACAGTGAGGCGACCAAGACTGTCCAAATTTGAAGACTCCTCCAAATGCGGTCGATGAATTTCTCAAATTTGAAGGATGGTCTGGTGTATCCTTCATTGCCTACCATATCCCATGATTCATTGCACATTAAAACTCAAACACAACAATGATAGAGGATAGCGGCCAGAAAGTTTGAAATGTGACACAAAATAAACCTTTAAGATGTTTTCAGGTGAGAATGTAAATGTGTAAACCTCAAATATTCGCTCTTTTTATCAAGATGTCGCTTAATTGCTGAAAGTGCACCTCTCCAGCTCGCCTCGCCAGCTGTCAGCTGACCGGGACATGAGGCTCGCTTTAGCCGGAGAGAACGTCCGACTGCCGGCACATCCTTCTCAAACCCTCGCTGGCTTTCACTGCTGGGTGGAAGTTAAGCACAGATATAACTCACTCACATGATCTCTAACAGCTGATGTTTGGTTTATATCAGTGTGTCATTTGTTCCTCAGCAAATCAGTTTGAGATTAAAGTAAAGCTTCATACTGGATAGTTTAATTCAACATTAATGTCTCACTAATAAGCTGTTAATATGTTTGGAACTCAATCACTCGCTCAGCTGTATTCCTTGATGTTGAAATGTGTTATGCTTATTTTAACAGCTTATTTTGAATTAAAGAATTGAAATTAAACTACAAAAAGGAGCAAAAGTTCAGCTCCATTATAACAGCTGCTTTTCAGCTGTGCTTTGCACTGTCACGGTTGCTAGGCAACATGAGCTACGCTGAGGTGAGGGCAGGTGACGCTGACATAAAGGCTCAACCGTCCAATTTCACAGCCGCTCACTTCCGGCCTTTGCGGTCTTCGTGGGCTGTGAAGGACCCGGTCTACGTAGAACGGGTCCGTCGAAGGATGCGGCCCCTGAATTTGGACACAGCTCTGGTCTCTTTGGCTCCAAAGCTCACACAGAGGCTGAATGCCTCAGTCACATTTGGGCCAAACTGAGATATCTGCCTAAATGAATCTACAGTGTTAGCAAAGCAGAGTTAGGCAGATATTTGAAGCTAACGGTTTTGATTTATTTTTTTAAATAAGCTCAAATATTAAAATACATTTAAACGTAGGAAAAGTCAAAAGTTTAAAAATGCAGATTATATGATGTGCATTAATGTGTCCATCACTTTTGTGTTTCTCCTACATTTATCTTGCTGAGCAGCTTTATCTGCACAGATGCATCAGAATCTGTTTCTGGATATGAGTTTATTGTAGTCATATGACTCTGTGAAGTAACTGAAGATATCAGGTGGATGTAATGCAGTAATAGCATGATGTATCAGAACATGTGGACACCTCAGTGGCCCCGTCACCTCTGGCTTTTGTGGTGTAACATTATGTAACATGAAGTGAATATCATGTTCCTGCAGTTTCTCAGCACAAAGACTCCTCAGTGTGATGGTGGCGGCAGCTGGAATTCCCCCGGCACCAAGCACTCATCTGTTACCTGTCAGCATCTTATTTAAGGTGCTCACTGTGGGAAAACGCCCCCGGCTTAGCGTCAGTTTGTTGTTTCGTCATGGTGACCAGCATCTCAGCAGCTCCCGTGTCACAAAGAAAGACGCTTGTTGTATAAACTCAGTGTGAAGTCAAGCTCATCAACTGAGCCGCCCTCTGAAAGGCTTCTGTTAGTCACTGCAAGCAAAACATGCACTCAGCACTTTATTAAGTACACCTGTGCAGGTGAACGCAGTCCAACAGCTCTGCCATAAATTCTACTTTAATTAAATTTGTTGTCAGAGAGGAGATTATTATTCATCTTTGTCACTGAGCTTGTAGTGGGTGGTTTAGGCAGTGGTGCGTAACTCTAAAGTTAGCACTTTAAAAGAAAATGAAATCTTAAAATCAATTGTGGGCCAGTGTAGAGTCATTAATAGTCATTAATATCCTCATCTTTCTTGGTTCTTTAACAAATTTTGCTGCTGCATTTTGAATCATCTGAAGTCTATTTAAAGCTTTCTGACTGTTACCAGTTAACAGCTTGTTACAATAATCTAACCAAGAAGAAATAAAAGCATCAATGAGAGTCTGTCACCAAAACTCAGCATTGATTTTGTCCTCACGAGATTCCTCAGGTGGTAGTAGCAGGACTGGGTGATCTTTTTTAAATGTTCCTCGAAGGTGAGATTAGACTCACACATCACACTGGTATCTGACAGCTGATTTTACTTGAACTGATAAAGGACCAAAGGAGGACTTGATGCCTAGATGCAGCTTGTCTGAACCAATGATGAGAATTTCTGTTTTCTCTGGGTTTAACTTCCATTTCTTGATATCAGTCAGGCAGTTTGTAAGGTGCGAGAGGTTTTGTTGAATCAGTGGATTATCTGGGATATAGAGCTGTGTGTCATCAGCATAGCAGTGGATGTCTGTCACCTGTCAGTATTAGTCCAGTACCAAGACAAAACCAATATGTCCCAAATTAGAAGCTCAGACAAGACCACAATGTTCCTGGTCATGACAGCGAGTCCTATGTCAGGTTCTAAGCAAAGAACTGTGACAAAATCAGCAATTTTTAAATTGAAGTCCCAGGAAAAGACAGCAAAGTCTAAAATCAAGGCCAGGACATTCCAAGTCAATTCCCCAATTAATATAGACAAGTCCAAAGGACCATAAAGCTTAGACAAAAAGTCCCAGTCAAACTAAACAAGTCCTGAGACAAAATCATCAGGTCCTTTTTCCAGTGCCCAAACAAAACCACAAAGTTTCTATTTATTGACAACAAGTCTGAGGTCGAGTCTCTAATCAAAACAGACAAGTTCAAACTAAAGAAGCAGGACAACTCTGATTGGTAACCCTTTAACACAGAGCACATCACCGCTGATACATGCATGACTATAATTACCTGACAGTTTGTCCTGTCAGAAAAATCCAAATGGTTTCTGAAAGCCGAGAAAGTGCACTTCACAGCCAACATGCTGTTGTTACAGTAACTTCACTCATCCTGTTGCTGTACGTCCACGAACCGCAGGACATTCAAAACATATCATGTCTATGACGACACGGTCGGTGTTAAAGGGTGAAAAAAATCCCAAGACAAGACCATGTAGTTCCAAAACAAGTCCCGTATTAATACGTTTGAAGAGACGAACTAGACAAAACCAAATAACAAACTAAATCTCAAATAAACCCAAAGCTGAAGCACAAAAACAAGTTCTACGTCGAGGTGAAGACGTCCAAGAATACATGCTAAGAACAGACCAAACCATCATACATCAGGTACACAGAGATGACCACAAACAGCCTTCAGTTCAGTATCATGAATCTGTTTCATCGTATTTTCATTTCATTTCATAAAACAGCACTCAGTATTTCCCACTTAGTCTTCCATCCAGAGCTCAAACCTAATCCCCTCTCTTTGCTCACCTAACACACCTGCAGTCACTCATTATTCTGTGGGTAGCTGCTCATTAGGTTGCAAGCTGCATGTTGTGTGTGGATGTTTCACAGGCAGTGAAGTTCCAGCTTCAGGCTGGAGCCTATCCCAGCTGCCACAGGGGAAGAGGCAGCGTACACCTGGGCAGGTGACCACTCTGTCAGAGAGAGACACACAACCATTCACACGGAAGAGAAAAAGTCTAAGCTTGGCATTGCACTGTCACTTAATTTTGATCACTTATTTTCACTTTACTTATTTATTTATTCTTTTCCTTTGATCTGCTTTTAAAATCAGGTCTTTGCAGAGTCTGCAGTGTATGCATGCACGGTGCTCAGGTATCAGTCTGGGAAACATTTAAGCCGAGGGTTTCGGATGCAAGGTGCATGAAACAATCACGGGGAGTTCAAGTGTTTGCCTGGCAGCAAAATGAGATCTGATCTTTGGAATGCAGAGAGTGGATCTGACTGGCAGCTGAAGAGCTGCTGTCACATGTACACGCCCGAACCCTGCAGCCAGAAACCCTGAACAGTGTGGAAGATTTACAGGCTCATGGATATGTGCAGGTACATGTGTGTTATGGCCCATTTATGAACTATTTTTGCTGCAGGTCAAATATCTGCTGCTTTTTTGCATTTTTCCACTTCAAAATGTCGACCAAGGTTAAAAAATTGTCACACAGTTTTGACACAGCGGCAGGTTCATGACTCTGCAGGAGGATCGAAGACAAACAGGATTTCTGTCAGTGTGAGAGTAGATATCATTTTTATCCTGTTCACATTTTAAATATGATCGTGTCTCACAGTACTTTCATTGTCAGACCCAGTTAAGGAACATTTTTGGATGAAATCCTTCATTAAGCACAAAGATGGAGAAGTACCAAAACTCCACTAAAACAACCCCAAAAAGAATGATAATCAAAACCAGCACATCAAGAGCAGTTAGTCAGGTTGACTCAGTCCTGAGGCACACCGAGACAAATGTCAGGAAAACACCAACTAATCCTGAGCCATGTCCACAAAGTCACTCTCTAAAGATCTCGGGCTCTCTGATAACACAACGCTGTTTCAGAACAATACCAACAGGTCCAAGTCCGGATTGGATTTCAGGGCCGATCTGAACAAGAAGAATGAGAAGAAATAAAAATGTGCAAATTAATCCAACAAATATGACTGAACATGCAGCTTCACGCCAGCTCGGCTCAGCAGCAGTCTGGCTGTCAGCCAGGTTTTGTCACTTTGAGTTCAGTTCCTTGCTGAAGGGCACTTTGTTGCAGTAGGCAGTATTTCTCCTCTGCTCTCCCACCTACCGGAGTTCATCCATGCTGGCTTCAGGTGCTCCTCTGGTACTTCTGTATCCTCCAAACTGTGGCCGCGCCTCAGCTCTGAATGAAGCCTAAGCTCTGTTAGACCATCTGCCAATCACCTCCAACAATGAGATTAATTTTCACCCTTTCAAGTCTCAACAGAAACCTTCAGACAGCTGATCAGGAGTCTGACCAATGCTCAGATCAAAGAAAAAATCCTGACAGGGAATATTTAGGGTCGGTCTGATGTGTCTCTGCAGTCTGGGAAACCATCGGTCATCATAGCATCTCTTATTTTCTGGGGACAGTGACCAACATTTCAGAGCTTCCATTGCAGCCGGCAAACATAATCTCCAAATGCAACCGGAGCTTGCTCTCGTGTGATTGGTCAGTATAACTCTGACTGGAAACAGAAAGCAGAAAGCGCCGGGTGCTTACAGGTTGTGTGTATTGATTATAAGCGTTGGCTCCCAGAGGCCTGCGCTACGAAGCAGGATTTGGGGTTATCCAGGTAACTTAGGGTTAACCCTGGGCTTTCTGTACAAAGGAATTCTAACCAGGGAACGTCATGACGGTGTGTTTCTCACACTTCAAATCATCAAACAAATTTTAATATCAGACAGAAATAACCTGAGTAAATACAAAATGCAGTTTTTAAATGATGATCTCATTAATTAAGGATACCTGGCCTGTGTGAAAAAGTAACTGCCCCCTTGTTCAATCACAAATTAATTGTGATTAATCACATTTTGGAGGGCGGAGTTCAGTTTCTCTGCCAGACCCTGACCTGATCACTGCAGACCTGCTGGATCAAGAAGTCCCTTAAATAGAAGCTGTCTGACAAAGTGAAGCAGACTAAAAGATCTCAAACAGCAGCACATCATCCACGATCTAAAGACCCAACTGAGAAACAAAGTCACTGACATCTATCAGCCTGACAGGGTTATAAAGACATTTCTAAGGCTTTGGGACTCCAGAGAACCATGGTGAGAGCCATTATCTACACATGGAGAACACCTGGAACAATGGGAACCTTCCCAGGAGCAGCCAGCTACCAAAATTACTCCAAGAGCATCGAGGACTCATCCAGGAGGTCACAGAAGAACCAAGAACAACATCTAAAGAACTGCAGGCCTCACTTGGCTCAGCTAAGGTCAGAGTTCATGATTTATCAGAAAAAGACAAAAAATGGCCTCCATGGGAGAGCTCCCAGGAGAAAACCACCGCTGACCAACAAGAACACAAAGGCTCATCTCACATCTGCCAGCAAACATCTGGAGGATCCCCGAGACTTCTGGGAAAATATTCTGTGGACTGACGAGACAGAAACTGAAGGTTCGAGTCCCGTTACATCTGCATGAACTAACACAGGGTTTCATAAAAGAACACCAGCAGTCAGACATGGTGGGGGGAGTGTGATGGTCTGGGGCTGCTGCTGTAATTGATGGAAACATGAATTCTGCTCTCTACTAGAAGATCCTGAAGGAGAACATCCACCCATCAGTTCCTGTCCTGAAGCTCACTCGAGTTATGGAGCAGAACAACGATCCTGCACAGGGATGAGAAACACTCACTGCCAGTTATCACAAACACCTGATCAGGTATCAGTTTAATGGGCAGTTACTTTCTCACACAGGGCAGGTTTGGATACCTTTGTTCCTTTAATGAACAAAATCATCATTTAAAAACTGTATTTTGTATTTACTCAGGTTCTCTTTGTCTGGTATAAAAATTTGTTTGATGATCTGAAACATGTGAGTGTGACAAAAATACAAAAAGCTAAAAAAGAAGGCAGATACTTTTTTTTTTAACAGCACTGTGGATTCTTGTTAACTTTGTTTTTTTAGAGACACAAAGGACCAGAAAGCAGTGTAGGATTTAGGGTGGGGCCAACTTGTGATTGACAAGTCTCGACTGTATGGGCATGAAGGCCCCTCCACTCGTACAAAAATGGTGGCGGCCAACAGCGAACAAACCAGACCAACAGGGGAGCCGTCCTTTATTCCCGTCTGTGAATAAAAATCGAGTGCAGGAATTATGACTTCATCAGATCACTGTCATTTATTCTGGAGATTTTATGTCTTTATGGCAAAAGACAAAATTTTATCTAATAGTTGTTTAAAGCAATTTTGCCATCGTTAAAATTTTAACTCCTTTCATAAAATAAAAATGACTGACAAATTAAGATGCTCCATTTCTAACTGGGGATGGTGGGATTTCACAGAGGAAAGAAGTTGTTTGGTTATAATCATCCGCCACAGGCACGCTGTCAGACTCATGGAGCCGAGTTTGTAGTTTGAATCCAGAGTTACGTGAATTGAGGCCTGGGGCGGGGGAGCGGACGCAGATTAATGAAACTGTAAATGTCACGATGTGGTTAATGTTTGTGTTAGTGCTGCACAAAGGCCACCAAACTGCTGCAGGCAGGCTCAACTACACAAACTCTAATTATGAGAGAACGCAGCAGAAAGCAGGTTATATATGTAAACGTGGTCGAGCTCCCTGCACTTCTGTTCACCAGATATGTTTGAGCAGTTATTGACATGCTTTGAATTGGATAGGTGTTTGAACCTGCTCTTAAACGTGAGTGTGAACCTGTTTTTAAGAGTATGAGACAGCAGATTGCATTCTTCATGTCCTCCTTAATGGGAACCGAGTCAGCAGCCAAGATTTTAAGAGGAAGAAGGAACATTTTTAAATACTGTGAGAAAGGTAAAATCACACACGGGGCCCGAGGGTTACTGAAACTAGTCGACAAGTCACGATATTTTTCCAAAGCAAGAAGGAGGGAGATCGTTTTAAAATGGGAGAGTGTGTTTGGAAAGGTAACTCAAACTTTTTGTTTAAGAAAGTGGATGACTTGTTCATGACTCTGATGGTATGGCAGTTTTATAAAGTGAAGCCATCTGCTAACAGTAGAGTATCCTTTGATAGGGCTGCCTATTTTTTCTTAAAATAAACCAGGGTATATTTAGAAAGAACTGCCTTTTCTGGGCTTTCCTGTGATTCTGGGACACTGTTTGCATTCTGAGGTGAGGTACTTGCTGTATTCTGATTCCACACACCTTTGTGTAAAGTGATCATATTTTTAAAAAGGTAGCACAGCTTGTGAGAGTGTCACTGAAATTGTGACAGAACATCTTTGTGAAGCATCCTGTAAATCGTGACGTTCAACAGGAATGTGAGCGGGAACAAGAAGGACTTTTTCCCCCAAAATAAGGACGTAGGAGGTTTCTTTGGTTTAATAAAGTGAGGAATAACATTTTACCCAATCTTGTTTCCTTTAAAGTTCTGTGTGAGGGTTAAGATTTAGATTCATTGCTAAGTTTAGAATTAGTTTTAGGCTAAAGTTAGTTTTAGGCTTTAGGTCCCGGTTATTGGGTTAGGGAAGGTCCTCATAATTACTGTAATTAGGTGTGTGTGTGTGTGTGTGTGTGTGTGTGTGTGTGTGTGTGTGTGTGTGTGTGTGTGTGTGTGTGTGAGAGAGAGAGAGACTAATTAGATTGTGGGGACACGGACTGCTAAAGTCTCAAAGTCCAGACTTTAGGAGATAATTTAGGTCATAGTGTCTTCATATAAGCAGACCTACCAGCATGAGTTTAATTTGTCTCTTCCAGGCCTCGATCTGACCACAAAAACCTGAACACCCATCACAGAAATCCAGACAAAAACCAACTATAAGAAATGAAGAAGAGGCTGTTCATTTTCATCTCTCACAACTGCAGGAAACTTAACAAAGTGCATTCTGGGTAAACTTTCAGGGTCACATCAAAAACAAGGAAAACGGAACCATTTAAAATGATTCGATATTTAAAATTCATCACTTGGATAGAAGTGTGGGCTGCAGGCCGGTGTCGGCTCTCTGTAACGACACCAAAGAAGCTTTTCGGGTTCAGCTCGTCCATTTGAGCCGCTCAACAATCCTCCGAACTCTGACAGATGATTAAAAATACTACAAAAAGCATAAATCAATCAGGAACATAAACCACAATCCTCTGAAGACATGATATATAATCACATTTTTACACTGACTCTCACTTGTGAAATCTCGGGGAGGTGCAGCTATAGAAGAATGTGGTTTCTCTGATTTACATTAGACAGTGAAATTCAGATTGAGGAATGGCGCCCAGAGGCATGCTAGCAGGAAGCAGAGGTTCTTGTGGTGTGAGGCATGAAGCAGCCTGCAGAGCTGCTGCAGCTGCTGCCAAAACCCTCCGAGCGGGTTTCTAAATAAAGTCTGAATGAAGAGAAAGAACCATGAACTCTGAGGGAGGCCGCTGAGGTCCAGCAGGGGGCAGCACAGCCCTTCATCTGGGTCTGTGTGACACCAGCAGCTGAACTCACCTGAGTGAGTCCCTCAGGTTTTATTTTTATTTCTTTTATTATTGTTACATATTGTTTCATTCAGGTCTGCAGCCGGTAAAATGAAGACACACACTCTGAGTTTTTATCGGAACTCGTGTTTTATTTTCAGCACCCAGAGAGGAAACGCTGATCCTGATTGGCTGTCGGCAGTGGCTCAGGAGGAGGTCACGATGGGAGGAGGTCTTGGAGGAAGAGGAGACCACCCTCCCGTCAACCACCTCCTGCACCACTGTCACCACCCGCTTGGTGGTGCTCGAGGAGGATGTGGTGCTGGTGCTGTGAACCAATCAGAGGAGAGCACAGGTGAGTGTCTGCATTACCCTGCTTCAGTTTTACTCATGAAAGTGTGAGTCTCACCTGCTGGCGGCCTCTCCGTCCAGCAGCCTCCTGTACTCGGCGATCTCCATCTCCAGCCTGGTCTTGATGTCCAGCAGCATCTGGTACTCGTGCCTCTGCCGCTCGAGGTCGGCCCTAAGCTGTGTCAGCTGCTCCTCCAGCAACCTCACCTGCAGGACGAGAGAGTCACAGGTGAAACCGAAGAGCAGCAACACTCGAGTAAGCCTCATGACCTCGGAATAAACGGCGTCTCACCTGCACCTGGTACCCAGAGAGCTGCATGGAGTAGCGGCTCTGTGTCTCAGCCAGAGTCGCCTCCAGGGAGGCTTTCTGCAGAGGACCGCAGAGCATAGTCAGAGACTGTTGTTGTTCATTTTAGCTGTTTTTACAGAAACTTTTTTATTCTGAAGCCTAGTTTTTATTTTTATTTCAGGAACTAAGATAAATTTTTTTTCAGTTTCGTTTTTTGCTCATGTGTTTGAAGACAGGAAAAGGAAACATCTGGATTGGTGCAGCTGTTTGCTGCCTCACAGAATAAAGAAACTGAGTTTCATCAGCTTCAACCTCCTCACAGGTGTGTGATGGAGATCAGGTGGTGCTCACCATGCCCAACATTGACTGCAGCTCGATCTCCAGAGACTGCAGCGTGCGCTTCACCTCGGTGACCTCTGACCTGGATGTCTGCAGTGAGGTGGTCTGTGTGATCACCTCTTTGTTCAGAGCCTCGGTCTGTACAGGAGACACACACACACACACACACACACACACACACAGGTTAATACAGGGAAAAGAGACCTCTGCTCACAGGAAGTGATGTCACAGCACTCGGTACCTTGCTCTGGAACCAGGACTGAAGCTCCTTCTGACTTTTGGCAGCGATGCCCTCGTAGTGCTCTCTGATCTCAGCCATGACCTTGGTGAGGTCCTGCTGAGGAGCAGCGTCCACCTCCCACGTGGACCTGACCGCTCATCTGTTTTCGCATGGTCAGCAGCTCCTACAAGCAAACAACGTGTTTACAAAGCTCAGCCCTTCTTTTATCAGTCTGACTCCTCCAATGATTCATCAGGAACTTATGAACTAACATCATCAGATACTTGAGTTGGGCTAAAGAGAAGTGTTGTTACACGTTCCAGCCACTAAAAAAATGAAATCTGTATCTATTCAAGTGTGTCTGTTTTTGCATCACAGACTCTGAACTGAGGCAGATCTCATCCACCAGACTTCATTTTACCTTAATTTGGTTTTTGTTACTCTGCGTTTGGTGGTGAAGGCCCCGTGAATCTCATATTCTGTGAGGTGAAACTAATCCGGAGATTTAAATTGAAATCTAAATCTTCACGATACGTTTGCAGTCTTTCAGGACCTGCTCACCTCTTCGTGGTTCTTCTTGAGGAAGCTCAGCTCCTCCTTCAGGCCCTCGAGCTGCATCTCCAGGTCACTCTTAGCCAGAGTCCAGCTCGTCCAGCACCCTCCTGAGCCCGATGATGTCGGCCTCCACCGACTGACGCATGGCCAGCTCGTTCTCATACCTGAGGAAGAGGAGGGATCGCAGGTTCAGTGAATCTGAACCCAGATTTTAATGTTTCAACCACGTCAGCAGGTGAGGATCACCTGGTGTTCAAATGCCCTAATATCGATGGCCCGTCTCCCAGTGTTAGCAGGAGTGTTAACAGTGGCACTCGTCTCAGTGGGGGTCCTGCTCTTGCACATGTTGGTTCACTGTGCTTTGTTTCAAATGTCCACCATTAAAAAATTATCTTTAAAACCTGCAGATGTCTGATCAGAGCCACAAACGTCCCTGACATCCCTCTGATCTGCTGCTGCTGCTTGTTGGACATGTGTCATCAAAGGCCCCCCATCAATGCCCTGAAGTCCAGAAACCCAACTGTTTCACATTAGCAGCATTTGGCAACAGTGGAGAGGAAGAAATTCATTTTAGCCAAGGACTGTCACCCCAACATTAGTGTTTTGCCTGCTGCCATGTTGTATTTGAGTGCTAAGTCATAAGCTAATGTTAGCTAGCTTGGTTATCAGCATCCAAATAAAATCCAAGAACTGAGCTCAGCCTTCCTGCACGGCCTGTAAACATGTTTGTTTGTGCTGCAGAGTTTTAACATGGGCCTGACTCACTGCTGGAGCCTCTGCTGGACATCAGAGGAACTGCAGCTTCTGGCAGTTCACTTACTTTATCTTCCTTATTTCAGCTCCATGATCAGCCTAGAGTAAAACTCCTGCAGACTCACTTTGTCCTGAAGTCATCTGCAGCCAGGCGGGCATTGTCGAGGCTCAGGTGGATGGCTCCATTCACTTTGGTTGCATCCTGAATCTGGAGGCAAACGAGCAAAACTTTATTGATCACCAGCTGTTCATGAAGAGCAAAATCAAGCCAAACTTTTCCACTGGCAACGTTCCAGTCAGCATTATTATAATTCAGTGACAACGTCCATAAAGATGCCTTTACTTCTGTAATCAAACATGGAGTGCAGGCCTTTTATTTTGAAAAACTTTTGTATTCCAGGAAAAAAAAGCGAACGTTTGTGCTTCCAAAATAAGATGAAATCGGCAGTCAGCAGACGTGTGGCAGCAACGATTCACTGCTTCTCTTTTTAACACCTCTTTATTATATTTTCTAAATATTCAGATAAACATAAATGCCTCTCCAGCCCTGATCTCTGCCACGCCCCCTGCTGTGCTGGAGACATATAAAGTCTTTATTAATTAATAATAAGTAATAAAGACTTTATTACTTAATACTACTACTAATAATAATACAGTTTTTTTTCCTGCTCAGAATCAGGTCCACTTTTATTAAAGTAAAGTCTCTGTGTTTCCTTCTTTAGCTGAAGTCTGCTTTTACAAACATTTCACGCTTGTTACTTAAAACCCACTTTATTAAACTGGTTACAGCACAATCCTGAGTGTGCGTGCATGTGTGTGCGTGCATGTGTGCGTGCATGTGTGTGTGCGCGTGTGTGTGTGTGTGTGGGGGGGGGCTCCTCCCTCTGTGCTGTGCTCGTAAATCTGAGACTTCCTCCATAAGTTTACATTAGTTTTATAAGGACGTCATTAGCAGCGGTTCCATGTGCTGACCTCCGTCCCCTTTAAGGTTTGTTATCGTTCCTCAGATTACATCCTGCATTCTTCTGGTATTTGAAGACACCTCTCCGGTCAAACGGGGGATTTGCTGTGGATCTTTCTGTGATCACAAACAGGGTGAGGTGCTGAATGCAGCCTTTTATTCTTCTTCCATCTACAACAAGCAGCTTCCTGTGACCTTAACCTTTTAAAAACATGTGAGGAAGAATCGAGGTTTGCTGTGTGGTTCGTGAAGTGCTTGATGACTTCATCTAAGGACAGATCAGCAGAAAGTTGCAGATCCAGGATTCATTCAACCCTAACCTGTGTGTAGCCTACAGAGGGCGCTATAAAGAAAAGGCAGAGGCCACTCACGTGTGTGGAAAAGCTTAAATAAAGCTGTGCAGAAGAAATAAATTATAAAGCTCATGATTCAAAGGAAAAAGCTCTGTGACATAATTCACAACAACATAAACAGGAAATCACAATGGCATGCAGCCAGGTGAGGAGCACCTGTCAGCTTGGCCGTCAGAGCCGTGCAGAAGGAGGATGAGGACAGCTTTTACCTTCGCAGTGATGTCACTGATGGTGACGAAGAAGGCGCTGTAGTCTCGGGTGGCAGGGCCGACCTTACTGTCCACAAACTGCCTTATCTTCAGCTCCAGCTCGGCGTTGGACTTCTCCAGCTTGCGCACCTTCTCCAGGTAGCTGGCCAGGCGGTCGTTCAGGTTCTGCATGGTGAACTTCTCGTTGCCAATCAGGCTTTCATCCATGCCGGACACGCTGTAGCTGACGGAGGACGAGTAAGCACCGCCGTGGCTGGCACCAAGCCCTCCACCCATGGAGGAGGAGGAGGAGATGCGGACTCCGGAGCCTCCGGCCCCACCATACACACTGCCGGACCTCAAGGAGGTGCTCCCCATGGAGGATCTGACGGAGTGCGAGTAAGAGCGGTTGAAGGAGGTCATGGTGGATGCTGCGTTCCTGCTGTGGCTGGAGGCGACAGAGAGAGAGCAGAGTGAGGCGCTGAAGAACTCTTCTCCTTTTTATAGTCCCTGCAGCCTAAGAGCTGTCAATCAAACAACAGGTGAGGCAGGGAGCCAGGTGAGGGCTGCGCGGGGTGCGGCAGGGAGGGGAGGGTCAGGAAAAATGTAACCTTCAAACATGTTAATGCTTTTATCAGCTCTCCGTTCTGCTTCGCCTGCAGGCTCTGTGCAACCTGTAGATCCAGAAAGGAGAGTTGTTCAGGCCGAAGCTCCGAGCGTCGAGCTTCATGAAAGCTGCGGGAACTCCTGCTGAGAGACCGAGGCTTTAAGGGCTCACGCTGTCTGCTGCAGAAACAGGGATCAGCTCTGCTTAAAGGCAGAGAAGCTGAACGTGTTTTAGGAGAACGAGAGCAAACGTTCAGTTTTTCACTGTCCTGCACAGCGTGGAGCAGACACAGGAAGACAGATCAGCATGAAATAAAGCAGAGCTGCTTTGACCCTTCATACACTTATGACCTGAGCTTGGAATACAATATCTGTCATTCCTGTCGCTTCAGACGGAAACAGGCGCGATGACACTTTCCCTTAAAATAGTGACAGTTCATTGAGGCTCACTCGGCTGAGGTCAGAGAGGAAGGTGAAACTCTCGAGTCTCTGAATCTGCAAACCGGGCTGGTGGTTCTCCCTGCAGGACTCTGCAGAGGAGGGTCCGCCCGTCAGCCCAACCACGAAATCTGTGGCTTTCCTTTGACACATGTGAGGTTTGTTTTCCCCTCTGAGGGCCTCTGTGCATTTCTCTGTCTGACCTTTAAAGTCACAGTGACCCATTAAAGGCCAATCAAAATCCAGCGGGCACGCTCGCTCTCCCGCAGACGGATCGAAAACAAGGATCTGACTTTAACCCTGTTTCTAGTGTGGATGTTAAGATAAAGACCCTGCAGTAAGAATTCATTTACAAGAATTTGTTGGAAATATTTGACTACCGAGCATTTTTGGGGCACTTGAAGACTCAGAAACATGCCTGACACGTCATCAGAGGTCATCGGAGGTCGTCAGAGGTCATCAGGTGAGAGCACACTTGTGCAGTCAGTGCAGGTTGACCAAACATGGAGCTGAAACTCACAGAAACGAAAGGAAATCAATTTTCATTTAAAGGTAAAACATCTTTTTAAAGCTGTACATTGAAAATGCAGCTGTTGTATTCAATACACAATCCTTAATTATCATATGAGCTGTTTTTGCTGCTGATGGTTACACAAAGGCTTTGTCTGAACTCAGAGTGTCACAAGTGTTTCTCTGGAATGTGTGCTTGAATCCTTTAATCCCTTTGCTTTCCACCTGCTCATTACTTACTGTCAGGGTGTTTATGACCACCCCTCCCCATTCCTTTGTGAACCCACACCCAGCTCACAGCGTCCCGTCTTTCATCGCCGGGGCTCGGAGCCAATCACACCCTCATCAGACCTGCAAACATCCCCGCAGCAGAGCGGGACGCTAAAATCACACCTATTTACTGCCATCAGTGAACGCAGCCTAACCTGTTTCTACACCCCCGCTGACCTCTGACTCTTTCTACTTTCTCTGTGTTTGACTTTCACTGCATGACAGGCCGACAGGCATCACTCACCTCCACCCGCCCTGCAGGATGAGCCGCTCTCTGATGGATGCCTCGTTTTCTTTCTAACGTGAAACTGCTGCAGTTTATTCTGAGGAGTGTTCGAACCCTGCGCTGATACAGACGACAAAGTCCAGCAGCTGCTCTCCTCAGCTCCAGATGTTTATGGACTGATGTTAAAGCAGAGGATGCTGCCCTGTGACAGCTGTAGAGCCCTGATGCTGCCATCAAATTTAAAATGAGCTCACTGTTTTTAACTTCTCTCTTATAATATTTGACTGTACCACAGTTTTTCAGCCTTTCCGATGCATTTCCTAACTTGAGTGGGTGAGTGTGAACACTCATTTCCAACTAAGCTCACATAAAACAGTGATTTGTCAGGAGTGACAGGTGTGCAGGGTGTTAAACCCTGTAAAGGAATGCACCTGAGTTAAACCTCAGTGTTTGAATACCAGTGGCCTCACACCAGCAAACATGCAGCTAACAATCTGAATCCTGCAGTCCTGAGAGATATTCCTGTGGTAATCATGCTCCGACTGAGGTTCTGCTGCACCCCGCCCCCACCCCCGGTGCTCTGCCCGCTCCTCGTTTAGTCCACGGGCTGTAACGTATATTTTCACAGCACTTTTTACCCTGCGAGCTGCATCCACACACAGGCTGGTCCAGGTGGATGTAATAGGGGCTATTTGGGGCTCAGTGTGTTGCCCAAGGACACTTCAGCATACAGACACAGGACCTGTGGATCAATAGTAGCCAACACACTCTTAAGTCCTGAACCACCATAGATACCTGTGTATCCAGTGCAGAAGGTCCAGATGTGACTGGAACTAATAGCATCACCTGTACAGCAGTGTGTGAATTTATTAGTGAGAGAATAATAATAACAATCAGGAATAGTAATCAAATATAAGGACTCACAAATGTCAGCAGATTCCTGGAGGGAGACTGCTGAAACTATCGGACTGAAGAAAGTGAACAAACAGGGACAAATATGTTTGCAGCCAAAAAACTGAGCACAAAGAGGGAGGACCAAAAAACACCAGCACACAACCACAAGGTAATTAACACACAATCCAGCTACACAAGCATGAATGCGGACATGAGGTCGGACACTTCCGTAGGTTGTGTACAGAGGACGCAAAGACACTGAAGTCTAATTAGGAGCGTCTAACCAAGCTAGCTCCAAAACAGAAGCAGCTTCAGGTGGAGAACATCAGGATGCAGCTGGATTTGACCTTTGACCCCTTCAAAGAGTTTGTTTGTGTCAAACACCACATGTAGGTGTTGTTAATCTGCTGCACTGATGCTGAACTTTATTGGAGTTTATTGTAGAGTTTATTGAGTTTTGGAGTTCATATTTTTCTTTGTTTCTCCCTGTTGGTGTTCATGTGTGTCCTTAATGTCACACACATTTAGCATGTAGTGCTGCTGTCTGTGAACAGCTGTTGTTGGATAGATTTCTTTAAAGGGCATCTTTTGTTGAGTTTTTATTACACAACAGTCACTCTTGCACCTGACAAACTATGACAAAAAATAAAACTAAACTAAAGTAAGCATTAAACCAAAAATAAAAAATAATGAAAATGATCAAAACCGCTCTGAAAACGAACTAAAACTAAACTATAATGTAAGATCGCAAATATAATAACCTGGAGGATGAACGTGCTAACACGTGTTAACGACCTCGGGGTTTCTGTTGGACGCTCTCCAGCATGATGAACCAGAAGGCGGAGCCACAAAGCAGGTTATTTACTCGGCTCAGCTGCAGCTCTGAGGATCGGCGGCGTGATCGTGTCCTGCAGGGACACACGAGTGTTTTTGTTGAAGAGAATATTTGTTATTGGTTCATTTTATTAGTTCAGCCATCGTTTTCATAACTCTTTACAGGAGGACTGAGCTCCGTGCTAACGTCCTGCTCTGACTGCAGCCTGTCAGACAGCTGAGGGTCACCCTACCTGATCTCACACAGCAGAAAGGAAGCACAATGTTAAACACTAAAGTCACACTCATACAAAAGCACTTTTTAAGATTTTCTACAAAACTGAAACAAGTGAAGCTGCAGAAGTCATAAAAGGCTGAGCAAGAAGCACTTCCTGTATTCAGCAGATTCTCTGAGAGGACATCATGGACATCTCACTCAGATCAGTTTGTTTGGTGGAGAGTCTCTGCTGGGGACCAGTCAGAGCTGAGATCACCTGAAAGGAGAGCTTCTGAAAGCAAGACTCAGGTGCGTCCTTTGAGTTGGATCCAATATGGCTTCCAGTGCCGCTGGCTGCTTTGACCCAACATGGAGCCCCTGCTGAGTGTTAATGTTGAGCAAATCAAACGGAGAGCCAAGAGAAGGCCGATCTACTCTAACAGCTCAGACCACAGCAGGAAGTTACCGTACACGCAGTCACCAAAGGTAAGCTCAGGTAAGCTGCAGGTAAATTAGTTCGATGATGCATTTGCAGAAATGTGTTAATGGGAGCAGGACGTTGTTTGGGTGACCTGCCGAGCAGAGTCTGAGTGCAGGTGCGGGGTTCACGTTTGTGCGGCAACTCAGGTCAGAGGGAGTCAGTGTGGTTTTCTGTGAGGGTCAGCTGAAGCTGCGGGGACTGTGTGAGGCACAGGTATAGCTCCAGGTATAGCTCCAGGTTCATCCAGAGATCACAAACTGATCTGTGATCTGTGTGGACCTGAACGATGTGTAGAAGAGCACAAATCCTCATTTACCATCAGATCCTGGCCCACTGTGTGCTGCAGGCTGTGTGAGGCTGCAGGTACACACCAAAGTCTGACACACCAACACACCCACATTACCTGCTGCATTACAACACATTTATACAGGATGTGAGGCTCTGACAGAGAAAACAAACTGCATGAAAATCTGCTGAGGAAAGATATGCAGAGATGTTTGAATCATGCACTTCAGCACTGCACTCACAGCTTTGATCCATCCACCCGTCACGGCTCCACCTCTCATCATGTCCTATGAATTCCTGCTGCATCCTCAGCTTTCAAAGCTGGGACTGAAATCCCAGATTTGGTGCAGAGTGTTAGCAAACCTGACACAGATATTAAATATGTATTTGTAGGAGGTTCCCTTTCAATATTTCACAAAGTGAGCGCTCTGCAGTGTTGTAGTCAGAAATCAGTCTGTAATGAACAGATGGTGGTTACAGACGGTGAGGACACCACCCTGACGGTGCAGAGACTCGTGGCTCACTGCTGAGGCTGAAGCTGCAGGCTGTGGTTCCTCCTGTGAGCAGCAGAGGGCAGTGTTTACTGTGAGTAGAAACATTTACTTCGTTTCTACTGGGATGTTTTACTGTCCTCATGCCGAATGAGGCTCCTGCTTCGCTCTGTAAGTCACAGTTCAGTTCATCAGGCAGGTGACTGTATCAGGGGGCGGAGTTCTCATCAGGGGTCCAAATCTGCCACCAGGTGTTGTTTCTGTTGTCCTGCACGTGCTGCTCTCACTGTGCTGCAGTTCCACTCCTTATGCAGGTAAAACGGTGCAACAATAACACGCTGACCTGAGGTGGTGAAGTAAACTCAATTTAGGATGTTTTGATGTTCTGTGCTCTCTCATACCAACAGCTAAATTCACCTGACAGCGCCCTCTAATGGGAGCACACTGATGCAGACAGCGAAACAACAAATGGCCATAAACAGAAAATATCATAATTATAATATGAGCATGGAAACTGATCTGGAGTCTGCTCAGCAGCGGGGTTCTGGTTGTTTCGGGCCGATTGAGGCTGAGCCGCTTCCTCCCTGGATGTTTTCCTGACCATTTTATCTTCCAAATCCCCGTTTTTGTTTTATTATCTCTTCTTTTAAACCTGAATGCTGCCCCCTGCTGGTTACTTTGTTGTTTGAGCTCTAACGTCAAGCAGATAAAACGCCGTCAGGATTTCAGTTTGACTGAAATGAACGGAGAGGAGACAAAAGCAGTCAGTTTTGTTTAGCACACAAACTGGTCCAGATGTTTTAGCTGATTTCTCCACTTTGGTCTCAGAACTGGACAAGAAAGAAAATTATTATTAATTCCCTCCATGCAAATATTTAAATAGAACATGTTTATTTCCACAGAGAACTCCAAAATGAATCTTTATGTTTTAATCTGTTGAAAACTGGAATTTAAACTTTTGTCTCTCCCCAGTGACGTCTGTGCCAGGGTGCAGGACAGGATATTTTCTCAGATTCAGGAACGATGCTGTTTAAATACAATTTAACTCAATTTATTTTTTGTTATGGTCATTTTATGTTATTGAAAAATATAAAAAATATTGATCATCCTTTAAAGGGACCAATTGTAATAACTACAGTATCACCACTAGGTGTCAGTGTTGACCACAGACTGTAGGATGAAGCGAGCTGGCGCACAGGTTAAAGGTCACATAGAGGAGTTCCTGGTCCCAGATTTCTTTCTGTCCTCCACAGAGACCTGCATGCTGGCTGAAGTGGAGCCTCTAAACTGTAAATGTGACATTAAATGGTTGTTTGTCTCTGTGCGGACCCTGTGACCCTGTGACCCTGTGACCCGCCTCTCCCCCTGTGGCAGCAGGGATAGACTCCATCCTGAAAGCAGGTATGGACACAGCCTTGGAGAGTTCAAAGTGTGAACAGCTTCATGAATTCTGATGAGGCTTCGGTGAACAGCAGATGAGCAGCCTGGAAGCAAAATGAAGGGCGGCTCAAGACTTTTGCCCAAACTTAACTTTGAGCGCAGCAGTACCTGCTCGGCAGCGTCCGCTCACCTGCTGCATGTTAGACGGACTGCAGATGTTGGAATGCTGGTGGGCGGAGCAGGTTGGTGTCCCACCTGATTATTCTTTCCACAGTGATGAAGCACATCATCATCATCATCATCATCAACATTCACACACAGAGATGGATTCAGGTGTTTGCTGGGCTGCTGTTTCATTAGTTACATCATCAGGTACACCTGACACACCTGTTTACTCCTCCTCCTCTGCAGAGCCTTCCTGCTCCTCAAACATCATCGGAGCTCCTCCTGGACTTACTGACACAGCAGCTTCATTGAGCACTTTTTTATAAATTTAATTTTTACCTTTTACAAGTTTTTATGAACTTCAGAAATTTTATTTTCTTCATGCAAGTGCAGAAAATACATTATTTCAGTTGTTTTAACATAAAATCACAAACTGATAATAACAGACATCTGTAAACCTGCGCTCTGATTGGCTAGCCCTGCTCAGCTGATCTCTGAGCTCAGATATGTGAGCTCATAAATATATATATATATATATATATTTTTTTTTTTAAATTTTATCTGCACGTGTAGACTGTCACAGTTCAGCTGTGGATCTCAGGACTCAGAAACACAAAATAAACTCCAAATCCCGCTCGAAGGAATCCAGGGAGCTGGAAACATTTAGGGAGCTGGGAATCCAAATATCAGGAATCTCAGGAAACAAAAAGCTAAAGAGGGAAGTGACAACAGGTGGAGAACACAGAGAATAAGTCCTACCAAAATAAAACAGGAAGTAAGACACATCTGAAAGATTAACCAAAAACAAGGCCGAGCAGAACCAAGACACACAGCAACAAACCCAGAGATGAGCCACAAACAGACACAAATTTAAACAATACGACCTCCAGGAGCGAGCACTGAGGACCAAAAGCCAAAGGCCTCAGAGGAAACTGCAGAGACACAGAAACAGCAGTTTGATCTGATAAAAAATGCTTTAAATATTTTAGACTCCCACAAACATGTTTGTAACCTGCTGGATCTCATTGTTCGCCTGACGGTCTGTTAGTGACACTGAATGCTTCTTCTTCTTCTTCTGTTAATGTGGCAGAGCCGTGACTCATCCTGACACTCAGCAGTGACTCAGTGATCTGCCAAACAAAGAACTGCAGCGACCATGGATGGAGTCTTTACGACACCCCCAGCATGTGAACATTTTACCTGCAGACCGCTGACACGCCCACTCGCACTGTCTGCAAATACTGATGCAGCTTCAGGAGGTGGAAGTCGGGTCATCACCGACAGAAACGTCACCGCTCTGATGAAGCTCGGTTTCCTGCTGTCAGTGAACCTGAAGAGGAGGAGGAGGGTGGAGGCCTTCGACTGTGACGGCAGCTTCAGCTCGGTTCCTCCTCTGCCCGTTAATGTCAGCTGATTGTGTCTGAATAAAGTTTAGATGTTTCCTGGTTTTTTGGGTTTCATAGTGCTGCTGTTGGTGTGACCTTTGACCTGAGCCACCCACACTGTTCTGTGACCGCAGTGGTGATGATGATGGTGTGTGTGTGGAGAACGTTGTCACCACACAGAGGATCAATAAAGAAGAAGAAAGCGTTACAGTTGCTGACCGTGTTTCTGCCGCCATAAATTCCCAGGAAGCAGAACTTCAGCGTTTCAGGTGGACGTCAGTGATTCCGTCACAGCTGCAGGCTGTGACCCTGAATGACCCTGTGATAGAGGCTACCTGCACTCAGGTGTTCCACTGCAGGACACAGAGCTGCAGGTGGTCTGAGAATTTTTAAAACTTTATTTCAGCACTTTGGCTGCTGCCATGTTGGTGTTTTGGAGCCAGAATCAAAGTCACATTAGAGGGTGGAGCTTCATGCAGGTCAGGATGAGACACCTGAGCTGAAGGAACTGGGTGTAGATCACAGACTGTATATAAAAGATGGACGTAGCCATGACATCACCCACTGCTTTTGGACTAATAATTTTAAAGCCTCAGGGTTAGCATGTGGTGGCTGGAGCCAGAAATGACCATATTTGGACACGTTATCAGCTAATGACCGCATCACCATCCAGCTGTCAAAGAGGCCACACCCCCAATAATGCAAACTTTATTTAACCAGGTGAGTTATAGAAACATCCTCACCCGTGCAGCCGTTACGAAGGGGGAATTATCCACAGAGACCAAAGCAGTCTCTGTATCGGGCTGTAAACATGTTGGTTTCTGATGGAAAGGTTTAACATGGGGACTGACTCACTGCTGCCTCTGCTGGACTCCAGAGGAACTGCAGGATGTGGATCAGATGATCTTTGATTGTTGTTTCTCATCCATTTAAATGCGTTTATTTGGACACATTTAAGAATTTTGAAGAGTTTTATGATCACTTAATTACTCAACGAGAGGAATAATGCTCTGAGGAAACGAGTTTATCAGAACGAGACACTGAAGCACACACAGACACACACACGTCAGTTCATCAGAAGACTTTTATTTGTGTATTTCTGAGAACGTCCAGGAAGATTTTGGCTAATGTTAGTGGTCCTGCTCTATTTCCTTAGTTTCAGTGTTCACCTCTCCGTCCTCGGTGAACTCTTTGGTGACAATCACCAGTTTACGGGTGGTGGTGGTGGTTTTGGAGGAGGGCAAACTGTTGGGAACACAGACACACAAATCCAGTTAGCATTTCATCCTTTGAGAACAAGCTCACCGTGATGCTGTGCAGAGCTTCATCTGGCACCATCCATGCTAGCATTTTAAATCAGAGCGCTTCAACCCAACATGGGACCAAATCAAGAAAAGAAAAAATCAGACTTTTTGATTCTTCAAACAAAGTTCTGAGTTAATGTTTGTGTGAAACTGACTGTCAGTAACTTCACCTTTGCTGAAGGTGTTCAGACTGAATACATGTTTTTAATTTCTCTTAACCTTTGAGGATGTTTGAGGCTGCAGGATGACAGCAGCTCACCTTCCCATTTCTCCGTCCAGCAGCCTCCTGTACTCGCTGATCTCCAGCTCCAGCCTGGTTTTGATGTGCAGCAGCATCTGATACTCTTGTTTCTGACGCTCCAGGTTGGCCCTCAGCTGTACCAGTTGGTCTTCAAGAGACACCACCTGTGCCTGGTAACCCGCCAGCATTTGAGCGTACCTGTTCTGGGTCTCGGCCAGAGTTCCATCCAGGGAATTTTTCTGTAGACGAGAAGAAAGCAGTCAGCAGATCTGCAGACTCGAGCGCTGAAGCAAAGCGAGCGGGAAGCGGTTGAACCCACCATGCTGATCTGTGATTGGAGCTCGATCTCCAGACCTTGCAGCGTGCGTTTGAGCTCCGTGATCTCAAAGCGAGACGACTGAAGACCCTCCGTGCTCTGAGCCACCGTCTTATTGAGCTCGTTAGACTGAAAACAGAAATCAGCTCATATTCAGAGGATGCTCTGCTGAAGTTTTGTTTGTCATAGCACGTATTAAAATGGTTTCATATGAATCCGTCTGTCGCAAATGATCTGCAACGTTTCTTTGTAAATACAAAAATAGCCCAGGTCAGTGGTTGGACTTTCCTGTCAGGCATGTTTGCCTAAACCATTCCATGTTCTCACCTTGGCCTGGAACCAGACCTCCAGCTCTCTGCGGTTCTTGGTAGCAACGTTCTCATAGTGGTCTCTCATTTGGGCCATCACTGCAGTCAGGTCCTGCTGAGGAGCAGCGTCCACCTCCACGTTCACCTGACCGCTCATCTGGGAGCGCAGAGCGAGCAGTTCCTGCCGAGATGAAGAGACGGCGTTTCACTTTAGATATCAGAGTATTCACACATTCATAACTTGTGATATTAACTGATGATTTCAGTCTTCAAACTGGAAAACTAGAAAACCTTTTCCAGTCCTCTTAGAAGACTTTGAGATGTTTTTCTGAGCTCTGATTAGTTTTCATTCATTCAGCAGCATTCATTTCATTATCATAGTTTGTGGTGTTACGCCCACCTCATCATGGTTCTTCTTGAGGAAGATCAGCTCCTCCTTCAGGCCCTCGATCTGCATCTCCAGATCGGATCTCGTCAGCGTCAGCTCGTCGAGGACCTTCTTCAGCCCGGCGATGTCGGCCTCCACGCTCTGACGCATGGACAGCTCGTTCTCATACCTGCACAGCAACAAGCAGCATCGGCGTGGGAGTTAGAACTGCTTTGCATCTCGGTGAGAAGGTTGGCGTGGACGGCGGGAGTTTTCAGTAGTCACATGACACATTTTTGTGTCACATGCAAATATTTTTGGGGACGTTTTGGAGCCTGAGCGGTGAAGTGAGGCCAGAAACCATTTTTACAGTTTCTTTGCCTTCGGCTGAATTTGGCTGAAACACCGGAAGCAGGAACTGAGGTGTGCAGCTAACCCTGTGCTGTATTTGTGTCTGAATGCTCACTTGGACTGAAAAGCAGCACCTGTTCAGGTGTTCAGGGACTCACTTGATTTTGAAGTCATCAGTAGCCAGCTTGGCGTTATCGATCGACAGGTACAGGGACCCGTTAGTGCAGGCGGCGTCCTGGATCTGGAAGCAGGAGGGAAGAGTTGAGTTTTTGGGATGAGGACGTTTTTAAAGCATGATTTCTGTGACAGGCTCGCTGTTTATCACCTACGGCACAACTGATACACAAACGATAAGAGCATGCAAAATTAACACAAATTTCCCCCTCGAGGTTTCATGCAAAACCAGAAAGGTGACCTCGATGTGTCTCAGGTGTGGCCGCACCTGCAGGAAGTCACATCCTGCTGCAGGGCGTGTCAGAGGGAGGGGGAGGGGGGATCAGTTTCATGCATGACCTGCTGCTGCTTCAGATTAGCTCACAGCTCTGTTCTTTCTTTTGTGCCTCTGTTTTCATTTCACTGTCACCTCACCGAGAAGGGAACCGACTCTGTCTCACAGGAGACGTCGAGCCATCAAACATCATTACTCATCTACAGCGTGAAATGCAGAAATCAACCAGCAGTGTCTCCTGAGACCAACAGCCGTGTTTGCTGATGAGTCAAAGAGCCTGAACCTCACCTGTTGCTGCAGAGCATTTATGGTGGCGTGGTAGGAGGAGTAATCGTTCCCCTGTGGTGTGGTCTTCTTCTCCAGGAACTCCCTGATCTTTAGCTCCAGCTCAGCATTGGCCGCCTCCAGCTTGCGCACCTTCTCCAGGTAGGAGGCCAGGCGGTCGTTCAGGTTCTGCATGGCCATCTTCTTGTTGTCAGAGATATCGATGGCGTCGGACAGATCGAAGCCACCAGAGCCGAAGCCGGCACTGACAGGAGAGGAGTAGTTCCTGTGACTGCTGCTGCTGGAGATGCGGACTCCGGTCCCCCCAGCGCCACCGTACACGCTGCCGGTCCTCATGGAGCCGTAGCGGGATCCGGACAGACGGATGGACATGGTGGAGGTGCTTTCCTGCTCTGGATGGAGACGGAGAGAGAATGAACCAGAGGCCGGCTCAAGCTGCTTTTATGCAGGTGGGGGAGGGATTCAGACATGGCCCCCACTCTGGTCCAACACTCCTACTCCACCCATACCCCCACCCCCACCTCCCAAACCACTACCTCGTGCACGCCTCAGGGCAGAAGGATGACAAACACGGAGGCAGTCAGATGTCGACATGCCTGCTGTACCTGCACATCCACACCTGAGAATGAGGTGTGTGTGTGTGTGTGTGTGTGTGTGTGCGTGTGTGTGCGTGTGTGCGCGTGTGTGCGTGTGTGCGTGTGTGTGTGTGTGTGTGTGTGTGTGTCCTCTTCATCAAATCTGGTTTCATCTCATCTGACTGACATTTCTTCACATTTCACAGCACAGAGTCACGTCCCTGTGGATTCCTGCTGTCGTGTCCCGGCCTGTCTGTTGTTTCTCAGCCGTGTGTTGTGTTGTGTTGTTTTAGGCCCCGCAGTTGTGCGCACAGCTGCTTCTCACCGCTCACTTATTGTGCAACTGAACAGTGAAAGGCTTTGTTCAGTTTGCTGCAAGGAAACACGAACAGTGTTCAGAATGAGCCACACAGGAAGACTCACAAATCTCCGTGGCAGGGATCTGATTTTGTGTCTGAAGCTGTGTGTCGCCTCAGGCAGCAGTGCACTCTGAGGGTCAAAGGTCACAGTTTTCTGTCGATACTCAGATTCACAAACATGAAGCTAATGTGAGTGTGTGTGTGTGTGTGTGTGTGTGTGTGTAACAGAGTGTGAGTCTGTGTCTCTGTCATGAAATGAACTCAATAATGAGGGAGGGAAGGCACAGCAACACCCCCCAGAGGTCAGAGGCAGATCGAGAAAGAGCCAGGAGAGCAGTGAAGACGGTGGAGGGGCCCCAGGCACCCGAGAAGTGCCCGACACCCCCCAGAGGTGCTTTAAAAATATTACATTAGTGAAGCATTATTAAACTAATCTTTAGCTTCAGCTGAGCTCAGTTTAAAAACTTTATTAACAGATTATCTGTGATGTGACAAACTCTCAGCACACTCTGATGCTTTACTACTACAATAAGGAGCTGTGTCAGGTTTACTCATTACATCTGAAACTTCACACACCAATCACACTGAAGCTAATTCATTTTGACCCTGAGTGCTGCTGGGTTAAAGTTGTGGGATCAGAAATAAATCTTCCTGGATCTGTTTGTTTGTGAGCAGCTCACGTCCTTAATCAGCCTTTGAGTGACGCTGCTGGCAGCAGGTCGGTCATATTTGAGCTGCTTCCCCACTGACTCAGACGCTCTTCAGCAGTAAAACCAGTCTGCTGTGGGAACACCACAGGCAAATGTTTCCTGGGCGTCGGCAGTCACATGACCTCCTTCAGTCCTCATATAACAACAAGCCTGAAGGTGGAGGATGAGCTCAGACTGGCTGCAGCTTCATGGACAGAACAGTCTTATCTTTATGAGCACTGTGTGCAGGTATTTGACTAAGATGAAATTACAGGATGTGGACATTCAATATAACAAAGACAAATACTCCCCAGGGGGCGCCACTGAGCTGAAAGAGACAGAGATTAATAAAAACTAGAGTCCTATATTTACGGGGTTTAAAGTGGGGAAATTATTTAAACATGAGAAAGTTAGGAAAGATGAATGTGAATATTTTTAAAGTGAGGTTTTGGTAAAAGTTTGAGGTTGTGAAGCAGGAATGATGAAAAAGGAGAACAAAGTAAGGAAGAGTTTGTAAAAGCAACCTATGAACCCTATGAACAAGCACTTGGTGACAGTGGGAAGGAAAAACTCCCTTTTAACAGGAAGAAACCTCCAGCAGAACCAGGCTCAGGGAGGGGCAGTCATCTGCTGAGGGGAGGGAGACAGGACAGAAGACATGCTGTGGAAGAGAGCCAGAGATTAATAATAATGATTAAATACAGAGTGAAGTATAAACAAGTAAATAAGGTGAATGAGAAGAAACAGTGCATTATGGGACCCCCCCTCAGCAGCCCAGGCCTATAGCAGCATAACTAAGGGAGTGGTTCAGGGTCATCTGATCCAGCCCTAACTATAAGCTTGATCATAACGGAAAGTTTTAAGCCTAATCTTAAAAATAGAGAGGGTGTCTGTCTCCTGAATCCAAACTGGGAGCTGGTTCCACAGAAGAGGGGCCTGAAAGCTGAAGGCTCTGCCTCCCATTCTACTCTGAAGTATCCTAGGAACCACAAGTAAGCCAGCAGTCTGAGAATGAAGTGCTCTATTGGGGTGATACGGTACTATGACGTCTTTGAGATAAGATGAGTGCCTGATTATTCAAGACCTTGAATGTTAGGAGAAGGATTTTAAATTCTATTCTAGATTTAACAGGGAGCCAATGAAGAGAAGCCAATATGGGAGAAATCTGCTCTCTCTTTCTAGTCCCTGTCAGTACTCTAGCTGCAGCATTTTGGATCAGCTGAAGGCTTTTCAGGGAGTTTTTAGGACAGCCTGATAATAATGAATTACAGTAGTCCAGCCTAGAAGTAATAAATGCATGGATTAACTTATAATAATGAAGAATGCACAGCTTGAACCAGCGTTGTCCAAACACTGTAAAACTTCTAAAAATGGGGGCTGTAAACTAAAATGTAGTATTTTTGTTCAGTTTCTTGAATTTAAGCTTAAAGTTGCACCTTCATTGTTTGACGTCAGATCTGAGGTCCAGAACCAGAGCTGTAAAAATGTTTATTCCTCATAAAACTCGTGGAGTACGTTTTTCCTGTACACCACCTGGTGGTCATTAGAAGAACAGCAGGTGCTCATATTTTGATTTTAGAAATAAACAAAAGACACAAAACACATTTTTATTTTGAAGCACCTCTGCAGGTTTTTATTTATGACTGTATTTCTTCAGGAGTGCCCCCTGCTGGAACTTCAATGGTGTCCCCCACTTTGTAGGAAGTGTAAACCGTTCCATCCAGTGTTTAGGATGACAATTTGTTGTTGTTTTTTGTTGGAGGTTTTGGTGGAGGCAGAGGAGGAGGTGGTGGTGGTGGTTTTGCTGCAGGAGGAGACAAAAAGGAAGTCAGTTTCGAAGGATTTAATCACTGAATATAAATATTTCAAGTTCAATCTGTAACGTCCCTGTTTTTTTATTAATTCATGAACATTTTCCCGCCTCTTTGCCCTGAAAGTTTATCGAGGTAAAGATCGCTGACCTGCCGCCGCCCTCTCCATCGAGCAGCCTTCTGTACTCGGCGATCTCCATCTCCAGCCTGGTCTTGATGTCCAGCAGCATCTGGTACTCGTGGGACTGCCGCTCCAGGTCGGACTTCAGCTGCAGCAGCTGGTCCTCCAGCAGGATCACCTGGTTCTGGAAACCTGACAGCTGCAGGGCGTACCGGTTCTGGGTCTCAGCCAGCGTGCCCTCCAGCCCGGCTTTCTGCAAGAGACACAGAGGATGCTCAGTCTTTGTTTCAGAAAAGACAGGAAAAGATTTCTGTGCAGCGATGTGACACTGACCATGCTGAGCTGTGCCTGCAGCTCGATCTGCAGGCTCTGCAGCAACCGTTTGAGATCCGTGATCTCTGATCTGGACGACTGGATGTTTTCTGTGCTGGCCGCGACTTCTTTACCGAGTGCTTCTGACTGAATGGAGGAAACACAGTGATGTGATTAGAGCATCCATCCATCCATCCATCCATCCATCCGTCCATCCGTCCATCCGTCCGTCCATCCATCCATCCGTCCATCCATCCGTCCATCCATCCATCCGTCCATCCATCCATCCGTCCATCCATCCATCCATCCATCCATCCATCCATCCATCCATCCAACCATCCATCCATCCGTCCATCCATCCATCCATCCATCCAACCATCTATCCATCCATCCATCCGTCCATCCATCCATCCATCCATCCATCCATCCGTCCATACATCCGTCCATCCATCCATCCGTCCATCCATCCAACCGTCCATCCATCCATCCATCCACCCGTCCATCCATCCATCCATCCATCCGTCCATCCATCCATCCATCCATCCATCCATCCATCCGACCATCCATCCATCCATCCGTCCATCCGTCCATCCATCCATCCCACCATCCATTCATCCATCCATCCATCTATCCATCCATCCATCCATCCGTCCATCCATCCATCCATCCATCCATCCATCCATCCATCCATTCATCCATCCATCCATCCGTCCTCTTTCTTAACCATGTCTCCAGTTAAGGGTTCAGGCTGGACCTGGTCCCAGCTGTGGCTTGTGTATCAGGGTCCACCTGAACTCTTTACTGTACACATTGTTGCTAAATGCCACTTTGAATATTTATATTTTAGGTTATAGAAAAACACGTTTATTCTTTCATTAATTATACAATGCCTGGGCTGAAAGCAGATTATTTAAGCTCGACTGATGCAGCGAGCAGCTTCATATGTTATGTAACCACGTTGGAAGACAGAGCCCATGTTCATGGATTCATGCCAGCTGCCTACCATACCAGCCTGCAGGGGGCACTGTTGGGATCTGAGGTTCCTCCAGGTGGTCATGTCTAGGTCAGGAAATGTTATGTGTAAAGTGTGTGATGTGTGTGACATGCAGAGAAATCGGTTATCGCAGGGTGACCTCATCATTTGGCCACGTTTAACTAGAACATCTGAAACTGTGATATGTGACAAAAATATGGAAATTTGGTAAAGCTCCTGCATCTTGGATCAGGTGTCTCATTCCCAAAGGAGCCATAATGCTTCCTGTGAACATTTTCCATCTTCATCCTAACGTTTGCCAGTTGTTATTATTTTTGGAGGCATTTTAATGGCTGGACTGTGAGCAGTTTAGCAGGCCTGAGTAAAATGGGAAAAAAAATCTCATTCTCACCTTGGCCTGAAACCAAGCGTCGAGATTCTTTGCGTTGTTTGGCAGCGAGACTCTCGTAGTGCTCTCTTATGTCCTCCATGACCTTGCTGAGGTCCTCCTGAGGAGCAGCGTCCACCTCCACGTGCACCTGACCGCTCATCTGACTCCGCATGGCCAGTCAGATCCTACAGATACAAAAAGGCAGACACATCAGTGGAGGACTGCGCGTCCAGCATGTGCGTGTTATACCCTAGAATGTAATTTGTCACCTAAAACCAACAGAGAGTCTGGCTGACCTCCGCGTGGTTCTTCCTGATGGAAGATCAGCTCGTCCTTCAGGCCGTCGATCTGCATGCTCGAGATCGGTCCTTGGACAGCGCTCAGCTCATCCAGGACTTCCTGCAGCCCGGCGATGTCGGCCTCCACCGACTGACGCATGGCCAGCTCGTTCTCATACCTGCAGAAGAACACAAAGCAGTCAGAAAGTAGAACAAACTGAGCCAGAGAAAGCCTCCGTTGGCTGTAAACACAGACTTACATGCAAACACTTGCCAACTGTTGTGGAACTGTGAGGAGTGCAACACAAACTGGAAATGAAGAGCGCTCCCCTTCAAAGTAAAAGCTTTGAAATGTTTTGGCTGCATCAGGAGGGCTCAGCTTTTACTCTGAAGGTAATAAAGCAAGGTTAAATAGCAATCTGCTACAACCACAGCAGCATCATTGTGCGTGATCTCACCCAGAGACAGAAGCAGCAGTTATCTGCTCAACCTGCCAGCTGGGCTGCTGTAGGTCACTGTGATGGTCATGGAAGCTGAGATGAGATAAAGTCAGTATGTCTGCACACAGTTCCTGAGGTCTGCTTTGGTGTTGCTTATGTCAAATCACAGATTTTAAAGTTTGATGTGTGCTAAACTCTAACTAATCACCTCATTCACATTAGACCGGAAAAATAATCCTGAGATATTTTTGATCCATTAACAGATCCATGCACACTTTGTGATTGTTGGTTTGTGTGTTTTTTTTAGGTACTCTTTGTTTTTTTGCTTGTTTCTTCTTTTTTAAGGTGCAGCGGTTGGTGTCAGGACTTTTTCTTCCTTTTTTCTCCCCTGGGCTTTTTTCCCAGCCTCTCAGCTCTGGCATTGTTACAGTACACATACATTTATGTGAAAAATGACACAAATGAATGAATAAAATAAAAGGAAAACCACTGAAAGAGGAGCCTGTAGAGAATCTGTAGAGCTCATTCACTCACTTCAGCCTGAAGTCGTCGGCGGCCAGCTTGGCGTTGTCGATGGAGAGGTAGATGCTGCCGTTGATTTTGGTAGCATCCTGGATCTGCAGATTCAAACAGTTTTATAAATATAATAAAGGTTTGCAGACAAACTCACAGAGCACCAATGTTCAGTTTATGTCCTGTTATTATTGATATCATAAATATAAACTAAACTTTTCTGCTCTGTCGTTCCTAATTTTCTTAGTTTCTGTGAACAATGATGAGGCATTGTTTAACTCCCCTTCAGCAGAAGCAGGTCTTCACTGATTTCTCATATTTTTCATTCTGTTTTCTGAGATGTTTTAAATGTTCTCTGACTGCACGGCGTCGCATTTAATGCTCAGCTGGATGTTTTTCTGCAGCATCAGGACTTGTTTTGGTTCATGGAAACAGACCCTGCAGGTGAAGACGAGGTGACGCAAGGCTGAGAGATGCTGTGCATGCGCCTCGGTCATGTGACTAAACAAAGGTGAGCCTACCTTTCCCTGCAGCTCTGCGATGGTTTTGAAGTAGTGGCTGTAGTCTTTGGCAGAGGGGGAGGTCTTCTTCTCCAGGAACTCCCTGATCTTCTTCTCCAGCTCGGCGTTGGCCCGCCTCCAGCTTGCGCACCTTCTCCAGGTAGGAGGCCAGGCGGTCGTTCAGGTTCTGCATGGTGGCTTTCTCATTGGCAGAGATGTCTATGCCATCATTAGCACCACCACCAAACCCGAAGCCGGCGCCACCGCCTCCACCACCTGCTCCACTACTGAAGCTGAAGCCATAGCCAGCTCCACCACCTCCTCCACCACCACCCCCGCTGCCATACATGGACATGGCGGATGTAGCTGTGGACATTCTGAGTTGAGGGCTGCCAAAAACCCCAGCCAGGGATCTGCTGCTGGCGCTCCGGTAGACTCCACCACCAGTAGACGTCGTAAAGGGCAACATCTTCTTTGGTGATAAAGGCAAATGATGCTGTCTTTCTGCTTCAGCTGGAGAGGAGAAAGTGGAGCGCTCAGAGGGCGGCTGATTTTTTATACTCCCAGATGGGTTAGTGAGGAGGAGGAGGAGGAGGAGAAGGAGGAGGAGGAGAAGGAGAAGAAGGGAATGGTGGTGGTGAGCTGGTGCCAAGCCTGGGAGGGGTCACCTGTGTTTGTTTAAATGATGAACAGCAGCAGCTTTAATGGTTTTGGGTGTGCCTGAGAATGTGGAATCCTTATAGTTGGTGCAGTGAATTACATAAGGATCATCACGCCAACTTTTGTTTCACATCAGTGGAGCTGACAGCTCAGAAGAACCAGTTCAGACACAAACAGTTAGTTTAGCCTCCAATCAGCTCCACACATGTGGAAAACTTTGAGTTTGACGTGCAGCTGAGTGACCAATGTGGGCAAACTCCACAGCAGCTCGTGTTGCTTTGATGCACTCTCAGCAGTTTAAGCTTCAGTAAACAGAGGAGCGGCTCATTCTCAAGGCACAGATGACACAGGAAGTCTAAAGTTCAACCACACAATCCAGAAAAGCTGCAGAGCTCAAAGGATCATCCAGCATTAACGGATCCATTAACAGATCATCACTGAATTACTGCCCTGCAGTTTAACACCTGCATCTGTTCAGTCATAAAGCAGACTGAAGATCAGTGATCACAGCGATATCAAACTGTCATATTTAACAGTGAAATTTCAACCTCAGCTTTATTTGATCTAAAGCGTTGTATAACTGTACCTGCCTGTGTCAAATCTGAAGAAGTTCCTCAAAGGTTTTCAGGAGATACTAAATTCATGAAAGTTGGATGAATAGATGGAGAACCCAAACTGGGTGAATGAGGCTTTGAGGAGAAAAGCACTAAATAAGTACCAGGCCATTTAATGCAGTTTAGAGCTAGGGTCAGGGTCATCACCAATGCTGCCTTTGACCTCAGAGCAATAAAAAACATTTACTCCAACAAAGCAAGCAGATAGTGTCCATCATCCCCTCACCTGTGGACCAGCCCAGTCTGTACCAACGCTGACCTTCCTCAGGCTGGAATGAACCATTTCCATCCATCCGTCCATCTATCCATCCATCCATCCATCCATCCATTCTTCCGCTCACCTCATAGTACCGTATCACCCCAACAGAGCACTTCGTTCTCAGACTGCTGGCTTACTTGTGGCTCCTCGGATACTTCAGAGTAGAATGGGAGGCAGAGCCTTCAGCTTCCTGAGCCTGGGTCTGCTGATTTATGAATAAAACTGTATTAGCTGCATGTTTCTGGAGTACCTGGAGAGAACCCACACAAACAGGGAGGATGTGCAAACTTCACATAGAAGGGCCAGATGGTGGATTCAAACCAAGGACCTTCTTGCTGTGAGGCAGCAGTGCTGACCACCACAGGCCTCAGAGTTTCAGTGTTGTTACCATGTGTTCAGATATTGCCAGCTGTTATCTTTAAAAACCCACTTTGGTGTGTTTTTTAGAGGATCAGCAGCATGTGAACGTTTAAGGCGCACAAACATGATTCCCTGATTACTGGATCAGTAGGTTTGTGAATGTCTGAGAACACGATGAGTTAGAACCCATTCTGTCTTTGTCTTCAGGAGATGGGGATAAGTGAGCGCACACTTGTCATAACATGTCAACATACAATGGGAGTAATTGCAGCTTTAATGATTTGTAAAGTATTTTGTAGTGTGGGTGTAGCTGCTTTCATGCTGCAGGTGTTCTCCGAGCTGCTGCTCCCAGTCTGCAGGGCGAAACGGACACCCGGCCTGATGAAACCGCCGGTGCTTATAGTTATGGGATTAAGTCCGTTCTGCAGCTGATATGAAATGTGGCTTAAATCTCCGAGCTGGTCTTTGGAGCCCTTACACTTTATTTATTAATCTTTTATTTTTAAAGAGAACTTTAAGATGCATTTCTCATTTTCATCACTATCAGTGCACTACGACATGAGATTAATGTGTTAATGAGCCGTTTTCTGTGCCATGAATGTAGCTATTTCACCGTGGTAACTGGTAAATGTTGTCCTGCATAATTCTGACCTGCTGCTGAGTATCTGCTGGAAACATACACCAAGAACACCTGTTCATACCTGATTTTATCGTCTCCCTAATCAGTCTGTGGGACAGGACGCTGTAAAGTGTTTAAAGTCTCAGAGTCAGAAATCAGACTCAGCACTGAGATTAACCAAAACCAGCAGATTAACAAAAACCAACAGATTAATAAAAACCAGCAGATTAACAAAAACCACCAGATTAACAAAAACCAACAGATTAATAAAAACCATCAGATTAACAAAAAAACAGAAGATTAACAAAAACCAGCAGATTAATAAAAACCAGCAGATTAATAAAAACCAGCAGATTAACAAAAAACAGAAAATTAACAAAAACCAGCAGATTAAGAAAAACCAACAGATTAATAAAAACCAGCAGATTAACAAAAACCAGCAGATTAAAAAAACCAACAGATTAATAAAAACCAGCAGATTAATAAAAGACAGCAGATTAACAAAAACCAACAGATTAATTAAAAACCAGCAGATTAACAAAAACCAACAGATTAATTCAAAAACAGCAGGTTAACAAAACCCAGCAGATTAAGAAAAACCAACAGATTAATAAAAACCAACAGATTAACAAAAACCAACAGATTAACAAAAACCAACAGATTAATAAAAACCAGAAGATTAAGAAATACCTAACAGATTAATAAAAACCAACAGATTAACAAAAACCAACAGATTAATAAAAACCATCAGATTAACAAAAACCAGCAGATTAATTAAAACCAGCAGATTAACAAAAACCAGCAGATTAATAAAAACCAGCAGATGAACAAAAAACAGAAAATTAACAAAAAACCAGCAGATTAAGAAAAACCAACAGATTAATAAAAACCAGACAGATGAACAAAAACCAGCAGATTAACAAAAACCAACAGATTAATAAAAAACCAGCAGATTCATAAAAGCCAGCAGATTAACAAAAAACCAGCAGATTAACAAAAACCAGCAGATTAATAAAATCCAGCAGATTAATAAAAACCAGCAGATTAACAAAAAACAGAAAATTAACAAAAACCAGCAGATTAAAAAGAAAAACCAACAGATTAATAAAAACCAGCAGATTAACAAAAACCAGCAGATTAAAAAAAACCCAACAGATTAATAAAAACCAGCAGATTAATAAAAGACAGCAGATTAACAAAAACCAACAGATTAATTAAAAACCAGCAGATTAACAAAAACCAACAGATTAACAAAAAACAGCAGGTTAACAAAAACCAGCAGATTAAAAAAAGAAAAACCAACAGATTAATAAAAACCAACAGATTAACAAAAACCAACAGATTAACAAAAACCAACAGATTAATAAAAACCAGAAGATTAAGAAAAACCAACAGATTAATAAAAACCAACAGATTAACAAAAACCAGCAGATTAACAAAAACCAGCAGATTAATAAAAACCAGCAGATTAATAAAAGCCAGCAAACTAAGAAAACCAAAAGGTATGAATTAAAAACCAGCAGATTAACAAAAACCAGCAGGTTAACAAAAACCAACAGATTAACAAAAACCAGCAGATTAAGAAAAACCAACAGATTAATTAAAAAACAGCAGATTAAGAAAAACCAGCAGATTAAGAAAAACCAAAAGATTAACAAAAACCAACAGATTAATTAAAAACCAGCAGATTAACAAAAACCAGCAGATTAACAAAAACCAGCAGATTAACAAAAACCAACAGATTAATTAAAAACCAGCAGATTAAGAAAAACCAGCAGATTAACAAAAACCATCAGATTAACAAAAACCAACAGATTAATTAAAAACCAGCAGATTAATAAAAACCAACAGATTAATTAAAAACCAGCAGATTAACAAAAACCAGCAGATTAACAAAAACCAACAGATTAATTAAAAACCAGCAGATTAACAAAAACCAGCAGATTAACCAAAACCAGCAGATTAACAAAAGCCAACAGATTAATAAAAACCAGCAATGAACAAAAACCAGCAGATTAATAAAAACCAGCAGATTAACAAAAACCAACAGATTAATAAAAACCATCAGATTAACAAAACCCAGCAGATTAATAAAAACCAGCAGATTAACAAAAACCAGCCAATTAACAAAAACCAACAGATTAACAAAAACCAACAGATTAATTAAAAACCAACAGATTAATAAAAACCAACAGATTAACAAAAACCAGCAGATTCACAAAAACCAACAGATTAATTAAAAACCAGCAGATTAACATAAACCAACAGATTAATTAAAAACCAGCAGATTAACAAAAACCAACAGATTAATAAAAACCAACAGATTAACAAAAACCAACAGATTAACAAAAACCAACAGATTAATAAAAACCAACAGATTAATCAGGTGCTCCCATTGTGAAGTTTATAGAAGTTTATGTTTTTTATAGATTTTATGATCATTTAGTCGTCATAATTTGATAACGTCGGCGGCGCTCACAGGCATAGTTTTGCCTGGAAGAAGAGTCACATGACTTCAGTGTGCTCAGGCTGAGTTCTGTCTGTGTTTTGTGGGCGTCTTTTGGTCCGTTTCCTGTTTTACTTTGATAGTTTTCTTGTGCTTTTGATTTCCTGTTTCCACCTGTGGTTCATTACTTTGACCTGTGTGCTTTATATTCTTTTGCTGTGTAAGCCGACTTCTCGGATGTCTTTAGGCCACGTTAATAAGCATATTTGGATCTGATTTACAGTTGACCTGTTACTTACATCAACAATAAGCACTGTGTGATTGTGAATGAGGCATCTTCTCTGTGCTCTTAGCCTGGTTCTGCTGGAGGTTCCTTCCTGTTAAAAGGGAGTTCTTCCTTCCCGCAGTCACCCAGAGCTGTTCATTAGGGATCATCTGACTGTTGGGGTTCTTTCTCTAACATTGTAGGCCTTTACTGTTCATTATAAAGCACTGCTGTGAATAGATCTCACCATTTATTTCTGTGCTTGTAAGAACAGGACAGAAACTGACCCAGAAGGGTGGAAACAGAGCTTCTGAAAGGAGAAGTCATCTAAAACACAGATCCTGTTCAGCGAGCAGCATTTAAAGATGAGATTTACAGGCAGCAGATCTGATTCTTACAAAGACTCGTCCCCCTCTGTTTGTGACCTGGACTCAGAAACCTGAGCTGAGGGCCCAGTCCGTCAACCAGAGCCACACATTCATAAATCAAGCCAGCTGCACCCTGAACCCTCCGCCTCCGGCGCCAGCTTTACATAACACATGACCGTAGAGGACCCACCCTTACCTGACAGTGGGGGCGGGGCTTACTCATCACATTAAAAACTGTTTTCTTTACAGATGAATGAGCTTCAATTCAATTCAGTTTCATTTATAAAGCAGGGATTTACACCAATGATCACCTCAAGGCATCCCCGCACAGTTATCCACGGTGCATAGTAACACACATTTACGAGCTCCTTCGACAATGGAGCCTCTTTCATAGAGCTCTGCAGAGCCACAGAGGGATTAAGTCAGCCTCTCTGAGCATTTCTGAGGCCATAAACCAGAGAGAAACACCGCTGAAGTGACTGGAAGCTCTTTGGATCATTGTCAGATCCCGCCGGGCTGATGTGGTCGTTGTGCCTGCAGCTGTTGTCATTCAAAGGTGCAAAAAAATCTGCAGATATTCTGACTGCAGAACGCTTTCTACAAAATCAAAAGTATTTATTTAGTATGTGTAATTAAAAGGTTTTAGGGTAACACTTCACAATATGCCCGCGACTCAGGCCGTAAAAACTCTGTATTTATGTGTAAGTACTCGTATTTTACAGGGAAGAACCCTGTAGGTAAATTTAAGCTCTGCACTGAGGCGGTAAGTATCCACAGCCTTAGCCCGGGCCCTTACTGGTTTTACTGCAGGTTTCTGCTGGTTTCTCTCTGGACAGCCATGAAGCCCCAGACAGGCTCTCCAGCAAACATGTTTCCACTCAAAGAAAACACACAGGTTTGTGTGTTTGTGCAGGTCGGGTTAGTCATAAATCAGTTTATTGTGATATTTGATAGTGACAAGCATCTGCTGTCTGCTATTGAAACATTAGCTGCAGCGTATACAGAGCAGACTGAGAATCACGTTAAAGCAAATCAGTCGTGATTGCTGTTAGGTGGCAGCTCCCTCTTCATCCTCCTCCTCCTCCTCAGGCTACAACAACGCCTGGATTCTTTGGAAGTTTCCCTTCAGCGGCCTCGGGGCTTTCACTCCTCATAAATCTTCTGTCACTTCGCTTCACTCGGCTGTCAGCGCTCCTCTCACGCTCGCTGTCAGTGTGAATGTGTGTGAAGCTTTAAGAGCTTCTAGGGAACCTCAACCCCCCCGACCAGCATTTCAGTTCAAACAATGAACTTTTCACAGTAAAACTACCGAAACATCCTGTCATGGTGGAAATCCTGCACTGCACGTTGATGGTTGATCGCCCGGCGCGGTGCCATGCTGAGGTCATCTTGTGCCGGTTCGCTCCCAGAACTCTTCTGTCACTACAGTTAGCAAGCACGCCGCGCACCCCGCCGCGCACCCCGCTGCACACCCCGCCGCGCACCCCGCCGCGCACCCCGCCGCACACCCCGCCGCGCACCCCGCCGCGCACCCCGCCCCGGCACCGATACCACACTCAGGTTTTTTCTCTGGCTAGATTGCTGCACTATAGTATTATTTCACCACAGTTTGAAATCTCCCACCGGGCACAGCCAGTGTCCTTCACAGTGTGCACGTGTGATCTCATGACCGGCCTCTTCACGCTACAGAAAGCAAAATGGCGACCGGCGTGAACCTGAGGTGGAAGAAGAGGAAAAAGGGAGCTCAGAGGACATATCAAACATAAAATCCCAGGAACTGTGAGAGGCCCTGAAGAAAAAACTACAGTTCCCAGCAAAACAATGTTACCTAGTTTGTGGCTTGCATTAGTTCACGCTGATATTCCAACTTAGGGAGTGCTGTTAGCAGCTGATTGGAGCGATAAAGCATCTGGATTATAATGTTTTTGTTTTGTATTCTTTTTACATGATTTCTGCAAACCACCAGGACCCATTACACTCATGATATATACAAGTATATCATGAGTGTATGTACTGTGTATGTACCTTCATGTACTTAAAGTTAACAGTGGAAAATGTCACTGAAGCAACATCTGATTTTTGTCCAGAGAGAACTTAAAATCCAAAAATGAGAAAAAGGATTCTGGATTTAATTATGAGTCTAAATCACACACATGCGACCATAACCATCACAATGATATAAAGCAGGAACTTTAACCAGGTCAGAGGACTGAAGTAAGTGAACTACAGTCTGACCTCTGCTCTGTGAAGCAGGTGCTCCTCACCTGCAGCAGTGTCATTCTCGCTGATGGAAACAGTTTGTTCTAATGAACACGGACTCTGGACTTCAGTCTGAGTGAACGTGGCGTCAGAGCAGAGCCGTTAAAAACGAGAGAAATCATAATCATGAGAAGGAAAGTTTACAGCAGGTGCTCTGCTGCATCAAAGGAGAAACTGATTTTAGTCAGCTGATGAAAATAAGCAGGAAACAGAATCGTGACAGATGCATCCAGAGTCTGCAGTGCCAGGTCAGGTGACCCGTTGTGTGTTGGGGTGGCAGTCACATGATCAACAGGCAGGTTTTTCAGATATCAGGTCAGTTCTGGTGTTTTTAGTTTCAGCCTCTCGTTTCTGCGGTTAAAAGCTTGCAGGAGAAGCTGAGGCTTCACCTGAGCCCCGACTCCAGCTGTGAGCGGGTGGATGTGACGAGGTTAAAGCGTTTGGACTGAAGCTCTGCAGATTTTCTTCACTCGGTTTTGCAGAAGCTGCGAAGCTTCAGCTCCTGTCAGCGAGCACACGGTGCACATTTGCCTCTGTCACCAGAGACGAAGAGATTAAAAAGCTGCTGGAGGGAAATGAGGAGCTGAGAGTTCTGCTCCTACCTGTCCTCACCTGTTTGGGCTCCTGCCGCTCTGTGTTCATACCATAAAAGGAAATGTCACGCTGCTTCCTACCTGCGGCTTTTCTTTGGCCTCAGGAAGACGAGAGAGCCTAGTTTGGTTCAGAGAGGGGCCCTCCTGTGCCTTTGAAGCACGAATGAGCTGAAAAAGCATGTTTTGCAGCAAACCTTCAACCCCAGCTCCACCAGAGAGGAGAAATCTCACGAAGCCAGATTTGATCCACAGCAGATCACAGAAACGTGTAAACTGAGAACGTGCTCTGTAGTTTAAAGAGCACAGATCTGGTTTGGGGTCTAACGTGCTGACTCTGCACCCCGTCTGAATTATTACAGACTTTTCTGGATGGCAGAGATTTAAATATGAGTGGCTCCTTTCTGGTTTTCAGAGATCAGAGCTGATGATTACACTTCCTGTGGCACCGCAGCAGTGGGCAGGTGATATCTGTGGGACTGTTTACAGCTGATAGCTTAATGTGCTGATAACATCTGAAGTGGGTGAGGAGCCGGCCTTAGTGTGGAAGTGGAGGGAAATCTGATGGAAACATGTTAACAGCACCATGCAGACGTGGCTGGGAGAGAAAGTAATAAAAAGCTGCAGGTGTGTCAGGGGCACACAGGTGCTGCTGTGCCCTGGTTCACACCTGTCGTTGGTGCCATCAGAGGCAGCTCCTGTTTGCAGAGCACCATGATGTGCAGACATTAATGGAGGTTCTGCCTCCTCATCATGACCCAGACTTCAGCTCACTCACAGTCACATCTGAGTTTCAGGTTCAGGAACGTTTGTTGGAACTGGAGCTAATTTTATCTGAATTTCACCACACCCTCACCTGCCTGCCGTGCACACCTGCATCACTCTGTCAGGGAAAGCAGGAGGACCTGCAGAGGTTTTCCAGCTTCCAGTAAACTCTGATTGCGCGTGTTGTGCTTTGTAGGAACAATCCGAGGAAGAATGAGTGAGATTCATCCGGCTCTGGGAGGATTTTCTAATCAGTGCTGCAGCAAAAGCATCAAAATCGTTCATCCAGCGTTGCTTTAGATGATCAGCGACATGCAGCCCAGAGGCCACAGGCATCAAAGAATAGCGAGTAATGATTTCTGAGTGATCATGTTGCACTTTAATGACTGACAGCAGATCAGTTTCTATTCATGTGCTGCCAAGTTTCTGCTGCTGTGATTCAGCGTCCTCCGGTTCTTCCAGCTCTGTGGGCGCAGCTCAGTCAACACGCTGTCAGCTCGTCTGTCGTCAGCTGCTGATGTGAAGGAGAATTCCCGCTCGCTGCACCATAAAGGTGTAAAAACACTGAAATACGATGCTGATACGTGCAAGCACGCTGGGTTTTACAAACTGTCCACCAAACCTAACCCGTCTACATGATAAGCCTCTGGAACTGACCTCTGTCAGCTCAGCGAGGCGACAGACAGACCAAAGATTATGGATCACAGGTGATCTGATCTGGACTGAAGCTGCTGAATCCCTGTGGGGTTTTGGGGGGGGGGGGCTCTTATATCAGGGGAAGGTTCCCTCCTGCTGGGTGAGCTTCACTGGTGGGATATTCCCAGTGGAAGCTGTGGTGGAGTGTGTGTTGTTGTGTGTGTGTTGCAGTGTGTATCTCCCCTCAGTCTGCACAGTTCCATCTGAAGTTTGACAGATGGGCGGGGCCAGCTCCAGATGTGTACATCTCAATCATAAACACATAAGAAGGTGTTACAGAGGTAATACTTACATGTACTTTAGTGGGAACAGTGCTGCTTTTGCCAGTGCATCGAAGTCTGGTGTTAGTTTTGTCGTAGCAATTCTCAGAATGCTCGACATCAGTCATAATGATGATGTGATTGGATTTGGGCAATGGTGAGGTCCACGGGCCGTAGTTTGCCCACCCCTGATCTAAACTAATGTAAATGTGTTTAAAGCTGCTTCACAAACTCGTGCAGTTTGAACAGATCTGAGAGAAGTTTGAGAGTCAGGCAGGTTTCAGCAGGGGGGGGGGGCTGAAGGTATGGGACCATAAAGCAGAGCTGCAGCTGATTTATGACTGACAGGCTGGAAATGGCTTTATCAGCTTTGTTGAAGAGGACCTTTTTCTGACTCAGCCTCTGTTTTCTTTGCTGATCCTCTTTTGTGCTCAGGCCAGATTTCAGTTTAATGTTGCGCTTGATCCAGAGCCAGGTGGTCTGGGTGTGTCATTGGCATGGCAACAACCCCATTAGCCAACCGTCTGTGAGAAAGAAGTGAAGATCAAACGAAGCCGAAAGACGCCGACCGGAGTCAGGACAGATGGAGGCTGAGATTAGACGCAGGTACCAGTATCAGTGTCGTAAAAAAGCTCTGTTGCAACAGGCCTCTGGGACATACCTGCCATAACTGTCAGGTACATACTTGCAGCAGGACACGCCCTCTCCCGGCGCTGGGGGTTTGGTTGCAGTGACCTGCACTCTGTGGTCTTTCTTCGTGGTTCATTCTTCTCTAAATAAATAAAATCAGCTGATCGGCCTCCACCCAAACTGTGGTCACATCTGTTGTTCTCACTGGATTTCTCTTCTCATTAGTTTGTCCACAGTCACAGAAACATCGTCACGGTCTTTGTGTGCATCACATGTTACAGGAACCATTACTGTTCATCTGAAATTTCACTGGAGGCGGCTTTAAAAACGGTTGTTGCTGCATTTATGGGTCAAAGAGGTTTCATGGTGTGATGCGTGTGCCGCCTCATTTTTACCCGATAATGTGCAGAGGCGGCTCATTTCAGACGTGTGGGGTCATCGGTCTGTTCATTGGACAGCCTTCAGCGAATCCAGTTTGTAACCCTGCGCACTAACATGAAACATAATTCATATACTGGGTGTTAAAGGCTGTGTTACGTGGTTAAAGTAGCATCAGTGACATTTGTGTTCGGCCCAGGCTGTGTGTGATTTAATAATGTGTTTGTTTGTGTTGCACAACATTTGACGCACTGCTGCTGCTGACAGGACCGACCAGTTTCCTGCAGAGCTTTTACTGCTGCCAAACTGCTGTCACACCCGTACGTGCCGCTGCGACACACACATACGACTCCCACCCAACCTCCACAGCTACGATTAAGTGGAGCCCACAGGAGGGAGGGGTGGACTATCTGATGGAGATCTGTCAAACAAACCTGCAGCTCTGGCAGCTTTACAGCTCCTTCAACAATAACACATGCATCTGTTGCTCAATGTCTCAGCACTTTGTCCTGAACGAAAAACAGTGTAAGCAGCCTGAGAATGTGCAGCTCCGTGTCACACACACTTCTTAGAAAAGCTGCAAACAAATGCAGGTGATTTTCCACCTCTGACTGTCCACATACTTTAGGTCACAGTCTGTTTCTGTGACCCTGACCTGCAGAGTGAGGCTGTGAGTCCCTGATCATCACTGAGCAGTGACTGAGACAGGAGGAGGAGCAGGCCTCCGTTAATCAGTTCAATGAAACATCTTCATGTGACGTCCTCGCCTCAGCAGCAGACGGCTGTTTGTGCCGTTTTGTTGCCTCGGGGAACACCTGCATGCTGTTATCACCTCATTAAATGCTGCTGACGCATTCCTAATAGCACATGTACAGTCAGGGCCATAAATATATGGACAATTACATCATTTTTCTAACTTTTACATTGGAATTAAGTTTTAAAGATGCAATTAAAGTGCAAACTTGTGGTTTTAGTTTTAAAAAAGTTTAAAATGAACTAAAATGGGGCGTCTGGGTGGTTTAGTGGCTGAGCCGGCGACCACGTGCATACGCCACGGCACGCTGCCCTGTGGCTCGAGTCCCGGCCTGTCTCCAGCCTGCCCACGTGTCCTCCTCACCCCCCTGTGTCCCCCGACTATGGACAAAAGCCGCTGTGGCCAAAAATGGGGGGAAAAAGAACTAAAATGAACGAAAGCATCAAAGAATGTGAGGAAGCAGCAGGTACGACAGGATGCCCCAGACATCAGTGTGTTGTGCTGGAGACACTGAGGAAGATGATGAACTCACAGTCAGCTGAGCAGCATGCCCATGGACAGGATTAAAGCCCGCTGCAGCTTTCAGCTCTGAAGTGCATTAAACCTGCATTCCTCTCAGGCCACCAGGGGGCGACCTCTGTGGTTACAGACAGCAGCAGAGAGGTTCTGGAAGTAGAAATCCCACCAGAGGGATTCTGATTATGAACCCTGATGTTGTAACTGTGCAAAACAGACTGACTATGAGCTTCAATATGGTGACACAATGGTACGTTCTCCTGAAGGAACCATAATTCTGTGTGAGCTCAACCCCATTTTAACAGAAACACATTTTATTCACAACGTCGTGGAAGAGGACTACACTACTCATAATCTGAAACTGAAACAGTGACAGATCTGATTGGTGGAGAACACTGTTACCATAAAAATGTGTAATCCCATCAATGTCAGGTCGCTCACTGAGAGCGAAGCTTCAGAGACAGAGAGGGTGGTTCCTTGGTCAGGAACCAAGTGCTGAACCATATCCATAAGTAGGCTGAACTGAACACCACCCTCCCTACTGTGCAGGACATTTACACCAAGCATTGCAGGCTAAGGACTATGAAGGTCCTTAAACAGCCACCTCAGACACTATCTCTTCTCCCTACACCCATCAGGCTTGGGGACATCTTACTATTCATCATTAATTGAAGAAAATAAGAACAACCCCAGGTTTGTTTTCAGCACTGTAGCCAGGCTGACAAAGAGTCAGAGCTCTGTAGAGCCCAGTATTCCTTTCACTTTAACTAGTAATGACTTCATGGATTTCTTTACAAATAACATTTTAGACATTAGAGGAAAAATTATTCAAAACCATCTCCAAGATTTATCTTCATGTTCGGCTGCTTTCAGCACTGCTGGTATTTGTTTAGACTCTTTGGCTCCAGTTGATCTTTTGGAGTTAACTTCAATAGTTACTTCCTCCAAACCATCAACATGTTTATTAGATCCCATTCCTACTAGACTGTTCAAAGAAGTCTTTCCAAATATTGATGCTTCAATCTTAAATATGATCAATCTGTCTTTATTAGGTGGCTATGTACCACAGGCCTTCAAGGTGGCAGTAATTAAACCGCTACTTAAAAAGCCATCACTGACCCAGCTGTCTTAGCTAATTATAGGCCAATCTCCAACCTTCCTTTTCTCTCCAAAATCCTTGAAAGAGTAGTTGTAAAACAGGTAACTGATCATCTGCAGAGGAACGGTTTATTTGAAGAGTTTCAGTCAGGTTTCAGAATTCATCACAGTACAGAAACAGCATTAGTGAAGGTTACAAATGATCTTCTTACAGCCTCTGACAGTGGACTCATCTCTGTGCTTGTCCTGTTGGACCTCAGTGCAGCTTTGATACTGTTGATCATAACATTTTATTACAGAGATTAGAGCATGCCATAGGTATTAAAGGTACTGCACTGCAGTGGTTTGAATTATATTTATCAAATAGACTCCAATTTGTTCATGTAAATGGGGAGTCTTCTTCACACACTAAGGTTAATTATGGAGTTCCACAGGGTTCTGTGCAATTGTCTGTCACCAAGGGGGGGTTGTTTTAACTGTTGGGTTTTTCTGTGTTATTGTAGGGTCTGTACCTACAATATAAAGCACCTTGAGGCGACTGTTTGTTATGATTTAGTACTATATAAATAGAATTGAGCTGAACTGAATTGAAACCTCTGGAAAAGAAGATGATGAAGAAGGAAGTGAAGGAGGAGGAGTATTGAGGAAGGCATGTTGGCTGAGCTCTGCTGCCCTCTGATGGACAGACTGAAACTGACAGCACAGGATCGTAGCACGCCCCTCTGCTGGGAACCCACACCAAGCTCTGGAGCATGTGCACTTGCACAGGTGAGGCAGCATGTTCCAAAGCCACTGTGGGCTTTACTGCCCTCTGCTGGCCGTAAATGAGATCCAAACAACAACCTCCTGTTCAGTGACTAAATATGCTCACTGAAGGCTGACAGCTTTGATGAGCTCTGATGTTACCAGCACTCTTTTTATCACAGGGGAACTTAAGCAAATAGATTGATTATTGCTACATAAAAGCATTTTATTTTATTCAGATATTAACCTTTGTCACATTTTAATAATTCCCTGTGCAGAAGAGAGCTCTCTGTCACACACAGATCCTGGTTTCATTGATGATGATGGAGAGAATTTAAATCAGAGAAAACAAATCTTATAAAAACCATCCCAGCTGTCATAGGATGAGAGCCAGGGCATAATGTAAGAGTCCAAACTGCAAAACCCTGGGTTCAAAACTCAGGACCATGTCAAATCTCGAGCTATGTGCTCGGTCTTCCCTGGGGTCTTCTTGTTGGAGCATTCTGGGTCATCATTCACAAAGTAGATGATGACGCAGCTCAGTTCATTGTTTCCACAGTCAGTCCGTCTGCTGATAAAGAAACTGCTGTAAGTCAGAGGAAAGCCTCCACAGGGCTCCTCGTACCCGCTTCACTTTGACGGCAGGTCACAGGTGACGCGTTTATCAGTGACGCTGCTTTCAGATCCTTAAAGAGGCAAACTGGACACAAGGTAATAATCATGTTTATTCTTAAGACTGAAATGTACAAATTAGATGTGATGAACAACAAGAACACGTTTTTCCTGAAACAGTCTTTGTAAAGCACACATGAACCAACAGCTTTTCATGCACACAGAGTTTAAAAACACTGCAAAGAGAAGCTGAAATAAAAAATAATAATAACCTGCTGATTATGAAGTTCAATAAAATAAAACGACTGTGGTGATTTTTATTTAATGGCAGCAGGTTAAAGGAACTTAAAGACAGTTTTAACTGTTGGATTTTTTATTGCTACTTTGCTAATTTGTCATTTTGCTCATGATTATCTTTAAATGTTTGTGTAACAAAAAGCTGTTAAACACCTTAGAAATATACATATCACTTATGAGCGAAACTTCTCAAACAGCTGCATTTCAGAGACCAAAAATAGTTTTCTGACATCATCATATTTGAACTCTCTAAGGTTTGGAGACTAAAAACAGATTTTATCTTTAGACTGAGACACTGAGTCTGAAAATGTGAATATCTGCTGTACTTATGAAACTGTGAGGGCTCAAATGCTGAAAAAAAAATCATTAAAAAACTCAAATTTGGACTCGACTTATGTACGTGGATAACCTGGAAATCAGAAAATATTCATCATATGAAAATAAAAATGTCACACGGCTTCATTAAATAAGCTAATGCTACTGTAGATAAAGAGTCAGCTGATTCTGATGGGGCATGATGTCATCAATGCCCTCAGGGTCAGAGCTTGTGACCCTGACTCCTGAGGTCAGCCAGCGCTGGAGCTGCAGGGAAGGAGAGAGATCGTTCTTCAGTGTGATGTTTCACTTCAAACCTGGAGTCATGGTTACAGTATTTACTTTGTTACAAACATACAGTCTACATATATTTCATAGTTTGATCCAAAAATCAAAACTAGCAGCAGTTACTTTGCAAAGTTCTTTACGTGCACATTAATTAATGAGGAAGTCCTGTTAGCCCAGGACAGCGATGCTATGAGAAGCATCCAGGTTTCCACTTATTTAGAAGGAAGAACACAGTATTGGATGAGCTCAGTGTTTCTGTTGTGTATTATAATCCTGGCAGGCTGATGGGAACAATGCTGGGATGAAGCACCGGGATTTTTTTTCTGCATGTTTGAAAGTAGCTTCAACAAAGAAAGTTTAAAAACTGGAAATGAAATCCTTGGAGATGTTGTTGTCTTTGTGAATTTAGACCCACCTGCAGCCTGCTGTCGTTGGACTCTCTGAGCTTGGCGCTGTCTCTCCTGACTTCTCTCCCTCCCAGCCGCTGACATCGACAGCGCTGCCATCTTACAAACGCTGATCCTTTCCTTGCTGCTTCCAGCTCCACTGCCCATGCTCCTGACTGGCCGGTCGCTGCTGCTGATGACCCTGCCCCCCATGCTATTGGTCCTCCCTGACCCCGGGGAGCTGCAGATCCTCCCTCCAGTGGAGCTGCTGAGTTTGTCATTGCTACCAGCACTGTGAGGTTTAGATCCACTTCCAGCAGCTTTTGAACTGCTCAGCCACCCACCGCTGGCCCTGCTGACACCAATCCTTCCCCTGGGCCTCAGGGCTCTTGGGCTTTCGGTTGTCCTCCCTCCCCCGCCCCACCCCGCACTCCCCACGCTGCTCTTGCATCCACTAGCTGAGCTGTAAACAGGTTTCCATTCGCCACTGCCTGTGCAGCTGAATCTCCCAGAGGTTCTTTCCACGCTGCTGCTGCGCCTAACAATGCTGCCTGAGCTCAGCTTGCCAGCACTTCCAGCACTGCTGAATCTGTGCCTGCTGTTGGTGTAGCTGCTTGGTGGACTGATGGTCTGGCTGCGGCTGACGCTGGCCCTGTCTGCGCTGCTAGATCTACTCACACAACCTGTACTCCCACCACACACTACGCTTCCTCCACTGACAAACCTCCCTGATCCTGGTGTTCCTGGTGGGCCCTTTGTGAGTTGCATGGCATCTGAGGGACAGTCTTCACTATCGCTGCTCATACATCCAGGACGCCAACCATAAAGCTTCCACTCTCCACTCCCAAACCTCCCTGATCCCGGTGTTCCTGGTGGGCTCCTTGTGAGTTGCATGGCATCTGAGGGACAGTCTTCACTATGGCTGCTCATACATCCAGGACGCCAACCATAAAGCTTCCACTCTCCACTCCCAAACCTCCCTGATCCTGGTGTTCCTGGTGGGCTCTTTGTGAGTTGCATGGCATCTGAGGGACAGTCTTCACTATCGCTGCTCATACATCCAGGACGCCAACCATAAAGCTTCCACTCTCCACTCCCAAACCTCCCTGATCCTGGTGTTCCTGGTGGGCTCCTTGTGAGTTGCATGGCATCTGAGGGACAGTCTTCACTATCGCTGCTCATACATCCAGGACGCCAACCATAAAGCTTCCACTCTCCACTCCCAAACCTCCCTGATCCTGGTGTTCCTGGTGGGCTCCTTGTGAGTTGCATGGCGTCTGAGGGACAGTCTTCACTATGGCTGCTCATACATCCAGGACGCCAACCATAAAGCTTCCACTCTCCGCTCCCAAACCTTCCAGCTCCTGGTGGGCTCCTTGCCATGTTCATGGCTGTTGGAAGGCACTCTTTGCTGTCTGCATTGAGGGAGCTATCACTGCCAGCCCAGCTGCCCTTACGTCCAAGACTTCCTCCAGAAACTGTCCACTCACCACTCCCTCTCCTCCCAAAACTCCCTATTTCTGGTGGACTTGTTGCAAGCTTTCCATTTACGGATGAGCTTTCTCCCTTCCCTTCACTGGGTAAGGTAGTGCCAACATCTAAGCTGCTCTTACGTCTAAGACTGCCACCATAATCTATCCACTCCCCACTTCCGAATCTCCCTTTTTCTGTGTGATAGTCCTTGCTGCCTGGATTAGGTAAGCTGGTGCTTGTATGGCCCAAACTGCCACTGTAAACCTTCCACTCTTCACTGGCACTGTGGACTCTTTCCTTTATCCCTGCTGTTACCATTTGTGCATCACCACTGTTGCTAACGCTACCTCCTGACTTGCTAGAGGTAGTTCCTTTATTGGAAGGGACACTTCCAAAGTTTCTCATCTCACTATCCATAGTTACACTTTCTATCTTATCTTCATCTGGAGCACCACTTGCATACTTGCCTCTGGACCTTCTTGCATCTCTTTTCCGATAAAGGCCTCCAAAACCAAGCTGTTCCTCTCTGTCAGCTATGATACTTCGTCCATCTCCGAACACCAAGCCTGCATGACTGCTGCTCACCTGAAGGTCACTGCTCTGACTGGTTGGTCTAGAACTAAGCTTTGTACCATTCAGATTAACTCCTCGACCTTCATAACATTCAGATGGTCTAAAACACATATCTCTGTCTCCCTCTGAAATGGTGACTTTCATATTTCTGTCTTCTGGCAAAGTTCTGTCACCACTAAATGATACAGACTGGCCTTCTTCTTTTGTTGACAGAATGTATTTCTCAACTGGTCGAACATGTGTATTTGCCTCAGTTAGACTCAGACTTGTTGCCTCATTTTCTTCTTCACTATTTGGACCCAAACATGTGTCATTTGGGCTGAGATAATTTTCTGGTTCATTTGGACTCAGAAGTAGATCAGGACTTGTAATGTGGTCTTCCACATCAACTGGGTAAAATGCTTCATCCATGAGGCTTAACATCACTTCTGTCTCAACCAGACTCAGACATATTTCTGGTTTTGTTTCACTGGCTGACAAACGGACCTCTTCTGGACTTAGAAAATCTTCGTAAGAGGAACAACTCAAACCCACACCAGAATCTGTTAGACTTGCAGAATGTTTTGGCACCTCTTCACCTGCAAGATCAACTGTTTCATTGTTAAACGTGGCTGGATCCATCTTCACCGTATTGGCATTATTTACTATCCCCATTTCATCCACTTCTGTTTTTAACACCTCAGTAGTTTGGACTTTACTCTTAAGGTTTTCCTTGCTTTCTGGACAAGAAACATCAACACTGGACCATGATTCTGCATCCTTCATAAGCTTCAGGTTGGACACATGTACCAAACTTTTATCTAAACTCAGGACAAGCAAAGTATTTTCTGCTTCTTCCTTTCCCTTCTTTCTTTGTCTGTGTACATCCCCGTTATTCACCTCAGTCTTAACATCGGTTGGAATCAAACATGTGTCTGGGTCATTTGGTGTCAGATATGTTTCTGGCTCATGAGAACTCTTGACTGGACACATTTCTGGATTCAAGCATTCATCTGACTTTGTTGGGCTCATTAATTCAGCTTCTCTTGGACTCTGATGCTCTTCAGAGCTGGAGGAACTTAAAGCCACACCAGAATCTGTTAGATTTGTAGATGTTTCTAAGCTTGTAGTACTCAACAACTCATTATCAGAGTGAACTGGATTCATCTTCACTTCCTTGTGGTCATGGACTTCTTCTACTTCTTCATTTAAGTTCCCAATGCTTGCAGTTTTACTGTAAAGCTTGTTATTATTTTCTGGGATACCAGATGAAGTATTTTCATTGTTGTGCCTTGTATTTTTATCTTCTGTGAGTTTATTTGGTTGGTTTTCGGATATTCCCAAACTCTGATCAAGACTTAAGAGACCTTCTGCCTCTACAATTTCTTTTCCAGACTTTCCATCTACTCCTTCATCTGTGTCTTCCATAAGGGCTACCTCACCACAGACTTCACCCTGAACTGTTGTTGATCTATCAACCTGAGGAGATCCAGGTGCCCCGTGTATAGTACTGGCAGTTTCAGCCACGTCCTTGACAGTTTCTGGTGAAGTCTCAGCCTCACTGGTCATGATCTGTGTTGGATTTTTCTTCTTTGCATGGAAGGACCCTTCAGGTGGATCCACCTGAGTAAAAATCAAAGTTTCTCTCACTTGCACCTCAGGAGTTGTTGGTTTGCAGAGATCAAATTTGGTCTCAAAATGTGGCTGTTTATTTATATCTGCTTCGACACAAAGAATGGTTTTGTTAGTCTCCACTCTAATGTTTGGCCCTCTGCCAGTAGACTGTGAACCAGCTTGTTCGGACATCAAAGTCTCTTGCTTGGTTTGAATGGTGTCAGTGCTGTCAGGAGCCAGAGTTGTGATTATTTCTGTTTTGGGAGCCTTGACAAATGCTCTCTTGTTGGGTATCTTGTGACTAGTTTGAGCACCAGCAAATAATGAAGTCTGAACATCATGATCTTTAGCATGAACTCCATCTTCCACAGGGCTGTTCTGTCTGCTGACCATCTCAGTAGAGATAATGGACTTGCTCATTTTTTCAGAAAGAACTCCTGTTCTTTGGTTATCAGGCTTTTGGAAGGATTCCACCAAAGGGTTAGTCAGTGTTGGATGTTTGTTGTGGACAAAAACTGACTGGGATGCAGTCACTGTTTTGGACAGGGGTGCAGCTAATGGTGTTTTTCCAACAGTGTGAGCATGACCGCCCTGAACACTGACTGTTCTGTCTACCAAGATGTTGCTCCTGAATGTGGGTGGGCTGGTTGCAAGACAGGAAGATCTGGCATCTGGCTTGGCATTAAAGTGGACACATGAAACCCTGAAAAGATCAAATGAAACAAGAAGAATGGCAAGAACAGAACTATATAGTCAAAAACTATGAAGTACCAGCAAAAACCTAAATATTTTACATAGAAGAAAATTTTTTGTGATGGAACAAGAATAAGAGTTACAGCAGCTAAACATTAATCACTGAAAAGGGCTGCATTTATCTCTTGGATTTCCTTAATTATTATCTCGTACCCCTTGTGGCCCAGTCCGTCCAGCAGCTTCTTGTAGTCCTGTATCTCGGCCTCCAGTCGGCTCTTGATGTCCAGCAGGGACTGATGATCTGCAGCCTGCTGAGCTGCAGCCTGCAACACTGAGTCCAGGTCTCGGCACAAACCATCTGCTGTCATCTGTAGGACCACCAGCTGCTGGAGTAACGACTCACTTTGCTCCTGACCAGAAGCCTCCAATGCCAAGACCTGCACAGACAGGAAGACTGATTCCAGTGTTGGTTTGGGTCTTGACTCTTATGGTTTTGTCTTGTGACTTGTTAGTCCTGACGTAGAGTAAACTCAAGAATTTTAAAAATTCTACTAGAAGCCAGTCTCACCACTGAGCAGCTTATGTCTTTAGCTGTTGGTTGGCTCTTTGGTGGCAGGGGTGGAATCAATAACCATCCGTCCAATTAAAAAAAATCTAATTGACCTTTTGTTTAAGGAACCAGGGCAACTCTAATTATGGGTGGGCCTGCAGAAAGAGCTGCAGGACTTATTGGTCTGGACTGGGACTTCCCCTAGGACCTTACGTTGCTCTAATTGTGGAAACATTGGAGTACTGAAGTGTAGTGTGACCTCACCACAGCCTGAAGTTGTGTCAGTTCTGCTGTCAGATGGTCCACTTCTCTCCTCAGTGCTTCTAGCCTGGCTCCGTCAGCCTCTGACCCCGCTGAAGAGTCAAAGGTCACCCGCGAAGAGCTCGGCATGCACACCTGAACGCAAGACACCTGGAAAAATGTGTTTACATTACAGTCCCTTTTAACACTTTGTTTAAATACAAGTGTGCAGGCAGATATTTGTCTACCTGAGTCTTGAACCAGGACTCGCTCTGAGTTCTCTATCCAAGAGAACGGCGCTCGTCCTTCTCAGGTGCTCCACCTGTTGGGTCAGGGCTGATGACTCAGCAGTGTGCCTCTCGACAGCGACGCCCTGTCACCTCAGCCAGGAGAACCTGCATATCCTGGGCAGGTAGAGCAGAAAACAGGATGTAGTTTGTTTTGCTTCTTTGAAGGATCCAGGTGAGTGGTCGTACTGTTTTACCTGCTGACGTCGAATCTGCAGATCTGCCATCTCTTGCATTTGCTCGTTCAAAAGATTCTGGAGCTCCGGCAGATTGTGGGCTTTCAGCACCTCCCCCAGCAGCCTCAGGTCACTAAGCTTCACCTCCAGACGAGTGCGCCGCTCACACTGCTTTTTACACCTGCTCACACAGCAGAGGATCATGGGATATGTCTTCACTTTTGTGTCTGTTTGAGGGTCCTGCTTTCGATGTGGTATTCATGCATATGTAGCCACAGGTACTGCATCTGGGTTATGAAACGTGTCTCTGCCGTCTTTCTTAGGGGTCGGACCATAACATCAACGACTGATTTGTGCAACATTTAAAGCCTAAACATTAGCAATTTGGCCACAGCCATGTTGTTTTGTTTAGAAGTGACCATATTTGGATGACAGGGTGGAGTGAAAAATTATCACCTGATGCTAGTTGTATTAAAAATGCTACAACAGGCTCCAGCAGCACAAACACGGTCCAGAGGTCCAGTTCAGGGACTCCAGTTAGCTGAGGGGAAGCCTAGCAGACAGCTAGCAGCTACAGCCGCCTGTGTCGCTGCAGAGTGTAAAGTTAGAGGACTTTAACGGAGCGAAGCACTGGACGAGAAGCTTTGATGGAGGCAGGGCTGGACTGGGGCAAAAAATCACTGTCTTACTCTTATTCAATGTGGGCATACCTTTTGCTAACAATACTTTCATACTTTTTTACACTTACTTTAGTAATGCAGAGCTTTTGCGTATCATTTAGCAGTTTTAACATCTGTTATTTCACCTGTTTGAGTGCTTTGTAAAACCTGTTTAACCAGCACAGAGGCTACAGATTCAAACCACTGTGCAGCCTGTCAGCACAGCTTTAAGCTAAATCTCTAAAATGTTATGATGCAGCCTAAATTGGACACTTGCTGCTCCTCCAACACTTCTTGACCGTTTGCTATTTTATCAAATTAAGGTGCCGTGGCTGCCAGATTTTGGGAAGTATGCAAATACCAATAAATATTGATACTAATCAATCGCCATTGCTCATCATTCTCATGTAATAACGTTACCTCCATCCCCTCAAAGTCCCTGTATTATCCTAATCTTACTACCTGCCTACGTACTACACTTCCCCCTCCCCCTGTCCTCGGTTTCCAAAGCCTGCATCTCCGGCTGCTCCTCTGCCCGTCCCTGCTGCTGTCTCCACCTGCAGCTGCTGCTGCTGCAGCGTTGCTGTCACAGAGGGCGTGGAGGCTACAGCAGCGAACGTGTCTGTGATCTTTGCACATTTTGGAGCATCTACAGCGACACTCTTTAATTTTCTCTTGCACCCCCCTTCTGCCCCTTCGGTCTCTCCACGTTTCCTCTACTTTAACACACTGAAACTAGCGGAGTTACAGGGGACCACGCAGAGAAAGGGGGGGGCGCTTTCGTCCTATATCCTGATTGGTTCCATCCACTGTCTTTATGGAAGGTGAGCCAATGGGCCGTCCCCTCTAATATGTGGGCCGGTCTCTTAGGAAAAAAAGGGAAGAAAAAACTTCAACAGCATCGGCCCCTGAGGACCAGTCCAGCCTTCCCATCCCATCACTTTCCATCTCAGTTTTCACATTCGATTACAGAAGTGTGACAGTTATGTGATCAGAGAGATACGCAAACACATTTCAAGGGTTTGAAGATCAGCATGTTCCTCATGAACAGACGTCTGCCTTCATACACTCACACACATGAGGAGAAGCAGCTGATGCAACATGTGACTGAAAGCAGCGAGAGGCGAGGCACCTGTGAGCCTACATCTCTGGTGTGGATCTACCTTTCACCGAGGTCGAAGACGGTGAGCTCTGCTTCAAGTAACTGCAGCTTCAGCTGAGCCTGGGCCGAGACACTCACTGATCTGTGAGTGACAGAGAGAGAGAGAAGCTTCATTGGTGACTTCAGCACCTCCTCAGGAATGAATGATGTTTCTAACAGGACATGCTGAAGTTCAGGCTTTGACCCTTGACCTTTAAACACAGGAACAGCTTCCTGACATCAGAACCTCGTTAAACAGCGGTTAGATCAGGGCGGGGATCACTTCCATTCTCATTGTAAGTTTATAGCAGAGGAGCTGAGAGGACAAACGCATGAAGAGACTTGATTTGTTTACACGGCAGTCCGTGGAGTCGGTGGAGCCTCAGGTGGATGCTGGAGGAACTGCAGGCTCTGGCACATTTCTCAGCCCTGGGGGCTGATGCCTGGTTCAGTCTCTGGGTTTGATTGAGGACTTCATCTTTCAAGCATCAGAGAGCTGCAGAGACTCTAAAGCTGCAACAAGCTCCAACAGGAATCAATCTGACATCAGTTTTAAGGAGCGCTGCCGTCTGCACATGTTCTTCTCTTTACTTTATGACTCCACTGACGTTTCTCATCCATCAACACCTCACTGCCCTTTAGATTATAGTCTCAGACTACACAGTAAATCTGTTAGAGAGAAGAGACGGAAGAAGGGAAGAAATGTTGGAAGAAATGTTGGAAAACAAGAAGGAAAGAAAGAGAGCAACTAATCAAACAAAAGGCCACAAAAAGGGCCCAAAGGGTGAGAAACTGAAGGATAACAGAGAAGATTAGGAGGAAAAAAGCAGGTAATAAAAGAAAAAAGTGAAGGATGGAAAGAAACTAAGAAAAGGAAACAAAAAGGAAAGAAAGAATGAGGATAGTGGAAGGAAGGAAGGAAGGAAGGAAGGAAGGAACTAACAGGTACTAACAGATGTCTGAGCTCCTATTTTCAAGAGTGAATTTTGAGGATTTGAGCGCTGAGCAGCAGGTATCTGTGTGAGATGCTCCCACAGTCTAACCAACCAAGCTAGCTAGCTAGCATTAGCTGATAGGTTTGTGACAGCACAGTGATGGTCCATCATTTATTTACAGTCTACCTGGTCCTGCAGCAGGGAGGCGGTCTTCAGGTGTCCATCCAGGTGTCTCAGCTCTTGGGGACACTTCCTGTCCAGCTCCTCCTGGATCTGATGCTCCAGCCTCTGATTGGCTGCCTCAAGATGTTTGACCTGAACAAACAAACAAACAAACAATCAATCAAACAATCAATCAATCAATCAAACAAACAAACAAACAAAGAAGCATTCTCTGTCAATAATCGTTTTCATTTTCTCTTGCTCTTATTCTGAGGCTCTCCCTATGATGTTTTTCAATACATTTCCATTGATTTCTTTCCTAAAAAGGCTAATCAGTAATCAGCTTCACTGCGTGCAGCGGCTGTTGGTCCTCCTCTGAGAATCAGATCGTTTCCGTTGCCTGGTGTGGATCCTTTGGAATAATAAACATGTGCAAACAGGAAATCTCACTTTAATTTTTGAATCGTTGAATAAACTCTGGTTGAAGTTGATGCAAAAGTTAGAAATCTGAACATTTGAAGTTGTCCTGTCGGTCTCCTTTCAACCTCAGTCTTTTTTATCTTTATCTTTTCCCTCTAAAATAATAACGATCATTTCATGTTTGTGTGTTTCCATGTGAAGGAAGTAACAATAAGTTTGTACAAACTCAGGTGAAAAATCTGCTCCTAAAACACAAACATGGAATCTGTAAATGTACTGAAATTTTGAGCAGGAGCAGAAATGAATCATCATCATCATCATCATCACTAATAAATCTGTTTTCTTTTGGTGGTTTTCTTCCACTGCTTGGAGATGATCGGGGAAGAAGTAAAATAAGAAAATGTGAAGGACGTTCCCTCAGCTCAAAACTCTGATGAAAAGGCTGTGTTCTTCTGTTTCGTGTGCTTTCAGAGTCTTTTAGCTGTTGCTCATTGATCTCAGTTTAACTTTGGAGCCATAAAGCAGGAAAGTGTTGGAATTTTCTTCCCGCTGCCTCCATCAGTGTTTTCCATCCTACCTGCTGCAGGTATGAAGCCAGCCTCCCGTTCAGCTGCTGCAGGCTGACCTTCTCTCTGGATAAAGAGGAGCTGCCGCTGCCGCCCGGAGCTGCAGCAGCCGTGCAGTCGTGCATCGACCCTCCGGCTCTGCGCTGGTAACGGTAATCTGGAGCTCTGCTGCCACGAAGGACCTGCCAAGAAATCATTTTATTTCTGTTTCATCGCAGCTCCTTTAAAGCTTCCTTTAACAAACTCGGTCTTCTTCTGCAGTTGTAATGTGAGCTGCCAGAGGTTTCTGTCTCAGGTGTGTCTGGAGCGGCTGGAGCTCAGGTTTGATCTGCTTTAACCTTTGAATGGTGATGCTTAGAAACAGGTTTCAGCAGGATGGCAGCCCTGCCCTGCACGCTGCTCACTGCACACCGCATCCAAACCAAGTCAGGTTTTCACTTGTTCTGCAGATGTTCTGGATCAGCAGTCGTGTAACCCGAGGGCCAAACCTTCATTTACAATGTGGAAAAATAAAGCAAGGAAAATGTCTCAACAGTGATTCTGTAACCGAGAGCGCTGCAGCCCTGCAGCTCCTTTCTTTAACATCACATCAGCTCAGAGCTCCACAGTCTGATTCTCTTTGACAAACAGAAACTACACAAACTCTGTTTCATCACTTTTTCAGACTCGTGTACAGCTTCAAATAACGACAGAGAGGCTTTCATGTCTTTATTGTTGTATCGGTTTCATGCTCATTCATGTCTCTTTGGTTTCCTTTAGTCATTTAGAGGAAAAGTAAAGTCCAAAGTTCAGTTCAGCCGTTTTTATTTAAACAGGACGTGCACACTGATTTCAGGATTCATGGCCGGGAGGACCAGTGCTGGTCAGCAGAGCCACCCCTAACTCTGCCAGAGCAGCTCTGCATGATTCACAGTGTGAAATAATCCTTCTTTATTTGCTCCGGGGTGTTACTGGGGCAAAACCCTGGGAACTGAAGCACATCAGAGATTGTTAACATGCTTTAACACAAGCAGGTCCCACAGAGCTCCACCGAGTTCATGCAGTTAACTTAAGCCGTTTTGGAACACCTGGACCCACAGGTGTTTCCTTGACATCCTTATGCACGTGTCACACAGCCGGTTTCGCAGGTATGAGCGTGGCTACTCAGCTGTAATAAGAGCTGTAACAGGCAGCAGCTGAGGCGGCATGCTTTTTCATCTCTTTTTCTCCTACCAGCGTCCTGCCAGCAGGGGTCGCTGGAGGACTCATTTCTTCTGAGAATACACGAAGCAGGAGTGGCTGCCAATGAGCGATGAGCGTCTGCGCTTCGTGCGCCTGCGCACCGAGGCTGCGGGTGTTTTGTTGACATGTCTGCCGCAGGTCTTTCATGAGGGTTTCTGCGGGTTTTGCAGGCAGAGCGCGGCCTCCCTTCACGACCCCACCTGATGGAGAACCCCAGAGACCTGGTGAGTCCCGAGGCTCCGCCGAGCGCCCGGAACCCGCATTTCCCTCCATTTCAGAGCTCGTTTCAGCGGCTGCCTGGAAGCGACCGTGGACGGAGCGCTCAGGCAAACCTCCGCTGGGAAATCTTTAAATTTAAGAGTCTCTTATTCCGGGACGCAAACACATGTCCAAACTCAAATGGCTTTTTCACCGCTTTTATCGAGAACATATCAGAGTTTGATTCGGCGTGCGTATGAAGACTGGAGCAGTTATTTAACCGGCCAAACGTAATCTTTATATTGGCTTTACCTGTTGTTCGGGCCAGACCTCCTTTGAAAGTCATCCGATATTAGTTTCCCTGCTCGTGGCCAAAGCCAGACAGTGGACTGGGTGTTACTTTAAAAACGCCGAATAAGTCCGACTGAATGCTGTTTAATTCGGTGTGCATGTATTCCGGTAAACGTGTTTAAATGCAATAAAAATTTAATGCGTTTATCGTTTTGCATTTTTCCCGCTTCATTCTCATGATGTACATTCAGAGGTGATCAGTGCCGAGAAAAGGTGAATGTAATGCTGGCTGCAGCTCATCTGCAGGGGCTCACGGGGCTGTCGGGGCTCCGGGACTGCTGGAGGTGACCCGGCGCTCTCTGCGCTGTCAGTCAGCCTCTGCACTGCAGTGCTGCAGGAGCAACAGACTCACTGATGCAACAGCTGGAGCTGCTGGGTGGAGGTCAGGTGATGAAGATGATGGGAAGCAGAAAAAGAAAAATGCTCATGACCTTCACAGTTCTTTGGTGTCCAGGTTGCAGCCTGATGATCTTTAATAAACAGGTTTTGTGGGTGAAATGCAGTTTTACTGGGGTAAAAATAACATCTTTGGAGGTCTGTGTGACCTTTGGCCCCTTCTCCTCCTTCAGGTGGAGCGGCCATCCCGGAAGCGGCGGGACTCCTTCGGGATGCTGGATGGTCTGGATGAGGACCGGAGCAGCTGCAGCACCGAGTCCAGCGGGGAGCGGCGCCTCCAGCCCCGAGGACAGCGAGGACGAGGAGCTAGGAGGAGGAGGCGGGGTCGCTCAACTCAACCCCTCCTCCTCGGCTTCACTGACTCTCATCAAGACCAACGGACAGGTGTACACCTACCCCGACGGGAAGGCCGGCATGGGTCAGTTTGTGTCCAGAATCACGGGCTGGCTTTCTGCTGGTTCTTCTGAAAGTTCTCTGTGAGGTGGTGGCTCTCTGTCCTCAGTTCCTCTGTCTCTGCTCTCCTCAGCGACCTGTGAGATGTGTGGCATGGTTGGTGTCAGAGATGCCTTCTACAGCAAAACCAAGCGTTTCTGCAGCGTCTCGTGCTCCAGGAGTTATTCCTCCAACTCCAAGAAGGCCAGCATCCTCGCCAGACTGCAGGTAAAACGCACACGTGGCAGGTTCATGAACGCTTTATGATCTGGATTCATCTGTTTTTATGTCCTGTGAGATGGAGTGTAACACACCCTGTGTGTCTGTGTTTTTAAAGGGGAAGCCTCCTACAAAGAAAGCCAAGGTTCTTCAGAAGCAGCCTCTGATGACCAAACTAGCCGCCTATGCTCAGCAGCAGGCCAGTCAGCAGAGCAGCGTCAAGAAGAGCGGTGAGTTCAATCAACGCCGTTAACAAGCTCAGCTGAAGAAAGGGACTGAAATGAGCTCTTCAACTGAATAAAATAATGAATTTGTTTCCTGTGTGGTGGATTTCATTAGAATAAAAAGATGTTAAATGCAAACAGAGGATTCAATTGTACGTGTTGCCGGGCAAACAGACAGTTTAGGGTCTTCTGCTGTAGCCTCTGCAGAGCAGAGCAGATATTGGTTGAACCTTCTCGTCTCATTGTTTGAACCAAGTCCATTTTTTTGGACCTGTTCTGCTCATTTCCAGCTCCTGGACTCTACCAGAGCAGCTTTGCATGATTCCCAGTTCATAATAATCCATCTTTATGTTATACTGGGCCTTGGGGCAGCCCCTTAGTTCATCCTCTATATGACATCAGTTTTTTAAATCACCAATATTGGTATCGGTATGAGTCTGAGAAATCTGATATCAGTCTGGCTCAGCTGTGTTGGAATTCCATTGTTTTAGCCGGCAGGTCTCCATCATATCTGCAGTTTGTTTATTTGCTTGAAGGTAAAAAGCTGCATGGACATCTCCACCTGCGATTTGCTCGAGCCTTCTGTTTTCTTTGCAGTGTCCGTGGAGGTGTTCGACTGGGGCCGTTACCTCGGGGACGGAGAAGTGATGGGAGCGCCAGTCAGCTGCTTCAAACATGTGGGTACAACCAAAGTCCTTCTAGAAGCATCTGTCACCACAACACCTCCATCAGTTATGTTGAAGCTCTCCTCTGAATATAAAGAGAGCTCTAACTGTAATTTCACCGATGCTCATGTAAACCGTACGTACAGTCATCAGCATTATTGCCCCAGAATGAGGTTTAAAAAACATTTCCTCTGGATGTGATACGTCTACTACACAAGGTCAAAGGTAAAAGCGTTACAGCGTTACCCTGCACGATTCCAGAGTCACATGTCTGTCACGGTCATCATTTCTCATGTCCTTTCACAAGATCCTGTGAATCACAGGAAGTTCTGTTAAGCTGAGTGAAAGAGGAACACCCCAATACATCACGGTGAAGCTGGAAGTTTGTAAACTTGGCTGCACGATGGGTCCATACGAACCATATTATGAGTGCAGATGATCTCAAGTGTCTCGTGTTACTCATTGAGGACGTTCGCCTTTGGATTCCTCCATCAGCTGCCATAGAGCTCATCCTATTAACTGCGGCTGTGGATAATTAATGGATCTTGTTGGACGTGCAGCTGACCACTTTGTCTAACGTGTTTCGGTGCTGAGCGGTCTGAGGTGGTTTCCTGTGTCAGTGACAGACAGGAAACCTCAGACCTGCATTCATTTCACATCCACGATATTCCACATCCACTTTATTGTTTCATATTGAGCACTTCACAGGTTTCTGTTTTCTTCTTTTTTTTGTGTGTTTTTGCCTTTCTGAGAAAGTTCGTTGTCATTTGTATAAATTCATATTGTCTGAGTTTCTTTTACACTATCAGTGTGTGTCAGTGGGATCTGCAGTGAGACGCTGAAGCTGTGCGCAACATTTGGATGATTTGGTTGTTTTTTAGGTCCCAATGGGAAAGTCGTGGGGGGGCATCGGTGAAGGCATTCGGGTCGAGGTCCCAAACACCGACACCGGTCTGCCCATGAAGGTTTACTGGATCGCTACAATCATCAAACTGGCTGGTACACACACACACCGACACACACACGGAAAATGTCATCACCCTGATGTTAAGGTTATTTTAAGGTGGAGTTAATGTTAGGTTACTGTGTGTGTGTGTGTGTGTGTGTGTGTGTGTGTGTGTGTGGGCACGCAGGTTTTAAGGCTTTGCTGAGATACGAGGGTTTCGACAGCGACTCTGCGCGAGACTTTTGGCTGAATCTGTGCGTGCCGGACATCCACCCAGTGGGCTGGTGTGCCGCTGGAGGGAAACCTCTGGTCCCCCCTCAGAGTAAGGGTCACTTCCTGTCTGCAGAGGAGTTCTCAGACCTTAGGTCATTTTCACAATCCTGAGTAATCACACTAATCAGGTTCACAGGGATAAGCTCTAAATTATTTTAAGGCTATAAAGTGATGTATGGTGTGTGTCTGTGTGTTGTCAGCCATCCTGCACCGCTTCTCCAACTGGAAATCATTCCTGATCAAGAGACTCACGGGATCCAAAACTCTGCCGCCGGACTTCTCTTCCAAGGTGACACAGAAACCACACGTCCTCCATTTTTTATAACATTCAGCCTAAACCTGAGTTTGAACTCTGAGATACCTGTTCAGGTACAGGAGAGCATGCAGTTCCCCTTCAAGAAACAGATGAGGGTGGAGGTGGTTGATAAGACTCACCTGTGCCGGACCCGAGTGGCTCTGGTTGAACAGGTATGTGTCTGTGTGATTTTATACAATCAGCAGAAAAAGACTTGACTAAACGTTCGTTTGATTGGTTTAGGAGTTTATGAGGACGAATCGATTTCCAGGTTCTGAAATTTGATTTTCTACCTTTACAGGCACAGACAGTTTAGTATCATCAGCTGAGCAGTGGATTTTAATAATACATTTGAGTGTAGTTTTACCAAAATCAAATTTAAAGAAATAAATCAGAGGACCAATAACAGAGCCCTGGGGTACTCCACGCACCATCTCTGATGCATTCATTTTTATATAATTAGTGTTTTTCATTAATTGGTTGGTATAATTAATAAAAGTGTTGTTGTGTAAGGTGAGTGGGTGTTCTGGAGCAAAAACTGGAACACAAATAAAAACAAAAACTACAACATTTATGCATACAGTCGTGTACAGATGAATCATTAGCCCTACTGTGAAAATTTCATGTTTTTTTAAAGTATTTCCTAAGTGCCGTTAAACAGAGCATGGAATTTCTAACACAGCTTTTCCAAACATCCCAGTTTTATTTTGCATGCTTACATTATTTTTACTTGCACACAGAAACAAAGTGATTTCACACAAATACCCTGGTCAGAGGTTTTAGCCCCCTAATGCTAACAGTCAGCCATGTGTCCATTTTAACAACCTGCAGTCATTTGTTGTAGATTTCAGGAAGTCTCACACATCTCCTGAGCGATCCCAGCCCATTCTACTTTGGTGAATCTCTCAAGCTCCTCCAGATTTGATGGTCTTCTGATATGGACCTTCATCTTCAGTGCTCCCTACAGATGCTTGGTGTTCTTTGGGGTTGTACGCCTCTCCCTTCTTTCTCTGTGGCCAAAGAACTCTAGCTTCATCTCATCTGACCAAAGTTACACTTCCAGTGTACATAATCTTTCTCCAGGTTGTCCTTATAATACTTAAGCCTGTCTTGAACGTCTCTTCTTGAGAAATGTCGTTTTTCCTGGTCTGCAACCTCACAGTTCATTCCTGTACAGGGTTCTAGTCATTGTCTTCCTTAAGTCCACAATTCTGACTTGGCTGAGTCATTTGCTGGAGTCTTGGCAGTTGTTCTGGGGTCTTTACATGCGTCGCTCACTAGTTTTCTTTCCAGAGTCTTTGAAATCTTTTGCTTCCTGCCTCTGCCACACTTGTTCTACACTTTGTGAGTCTCTTTGAGTTTCTTGATGATTCTTCTCCCTCCAGTTCTTGAAAGTTGGAAATGCTGTAATAACTTTGTGTGTCTGTGAGCATCAACAGTTCAGAGTCTCATGATGCTTTCATAAAGGAAGCTCAAACCTTAGCTGAAGTTTTTACACTGTTTGGAATATAAACCCCAGTTTTCACATGTTTTTATGAGCTTTCAGCGTTACAAACATAAAGCACATCATGGCACAGCAGTGATTTGTGCTGTGGCTCAATAAAAGTCTGTTTTTCAGCGGACTGATGACATTCAGTTTTATTTATATAGATAGATACTTTATTGATCCCACAAGGGAAATCTGATCATGCTTTAAGCCACTTTATATTATAAGGTAAAGACCCTACCATAATTGATCCTGGTATCTATTTATTGTTTATTGTTATTGTGTGCAAATAGAAAGAATTTGTGCTTCATAAAACTAAAACTTGTGCATTTAGAAATTATGTTAAAAATCTCACTTGCAAAACTGTTAACAAAATTTTGTCCTTATCTGCAGCTGTTTTTTTCTGTTTTAAACACTTGAAATAATCAAAACGCAACATGAGACAAAGTGACTTCAGCTCACGTTGTTTATATTTATTAATATTTTTTGTGTGACTCTTATCCTGATGCTTGCGTCATTGTAGGTGATCGGCGGTCGTCTGCGGCTCGTGTACGAGGAATGCGATGACGGGACCGACGACTTCTGGTGTCACATGTACAGTCCTCTGATCCACAGCATTGGCTGGTCTCGATCCATCGGACACCGCTTCAAACGATCCGGTGGGTCAGCTGATCAATTAAGACACGGCGCGATGCCACCACACTCCATGTAGAAACAGTGAAATATGATGAAGAATGGCGGGAAGGAGATGGAGCTTAATAACTGTGTGATTGTTTCCAGATGTGTCAAAAAAGCTGGATGGTCAGATGGATGCACCTGGACAGCTGTTTGCCAAGGTGAGCGTCACCTTATCTCCTCTCGGTCCTTTGCTATCAGTTTGCATGCATCCTGTGAAGTCTACGTTACCTAATTGTGATGAAGATTTTTGCTCCTTTTGGACGAGGATCCACGCCTCGTGGATGTGAAATTAAATGATTTTTGATATGACTTTGTTTTTCCACAAATATTTGTCTAAATGTAGTTTGAAGTCTCAGAGAGAAGGTTAGTTCTTTCATTTCACAAATTTGCTGAACTCTTTTCATTCATAGTTGCAGATTCTTTGTTCCTTCACTTGCAGTTAGTCTGTCATGTTGTTTGAATCCACTCTGCATATTTCCTGCAATGATAACTGCCTGATGTACAGCAGATTTAAATTCTGCATTTAAGTATAATTTTGCAAAAAATAAAACTTAAAGAGGAAGGGACCGATAACAGAGCCCTGGGGTACTCCACATATCTTTTCTAATGTATTTACTGTGATTGCATATGTAACATGTAAGTATTTTATTGAGTTATACTGAAGCCTTCTTAAGGAGGTCACAACAATTAACACAACAGGAAAAATAAATACAATAAATACATAAAAATGGACAGAAACATAACTGATGTTTTATCCTGTATGTCCTGCAGGTAAAGGAAGTGGATCAGAGCGGCCACTGGTTTGAAGATGGGATGAAACTGGAAGCCATCGACCCTCTGAACCTGTCTGCCATCTGCGTGGCCACAGTGAGAAAGGTAACGGCGAGCTGAGCATCTGCAGCCGGCTGCTCCAAACACCGGCCCCATCTAACCTGTCGCCCTCATCCATCAGGTCCTGGCAGACGGGTATCTGATGATCGGCATCGACGGCTCAGAGGCGGCCGACGGCTCAGACTGGTTCTGCTATCACTCCACGTCTCCCTCCATCTTCCCCGCTGGCTTCTGTGAGATCAACAAGATCGAACTGACGCCCCCTAGAGGTATGGCTACCTTCAGAAGGCAGCAGCACACACTTGTAAGCAGAAACCAAGAACAATGAGGACATGTTTGAAAAGTTGGGACAATTTGTTAAGTATAAGCTGTCTAAGCTGCAGGCCATTATGGACAATGGCTCCCACCCACTCTACAACACAGTGATGGGACACAGGAGCACATTCAGTGCAAGACTCATCCCACCAAAATGCAACACAGAGCGCCACAGGAGGTCATTCCTACCTGTGGCCATCAGACTCTATAACTCCTCCCTCAATAGGTGACACTGTGGTTCACCAGTGTCATTCATTTATTCATTATTTATTTAGTATGTGTGCATACAATTGTACATAAAAATTGTCCACACACATTGTACATATATATACTTCAGTATACTCCAGATTTATATTTACTGTCACAGCCACTGCACTCGCAAGATTTAGATGTGTATATAGCCAAATTATCTCTTTAGTTTTTATATTTTTATTCCTTTAGTGTATTTTATTTTGTTTTGGTTTTATTTATTTAAATGAAACAGTTGCAGCTGTGACAACAGAAATTTCCCTCTGGGATCAATAAAGTATTTCTGATTCTGATTCTGGTTCTGGTATGAAGGTTTTAGGACATGTGTTGCTCTAAAACTTGTGTGCATCTATGATTACTATACTTTTAAATAAAGTTGCGTTTTTTTTCTTCACAGGGTCAAAGGAGTGATCAAATTGATCCTGTCTTTCCCTTTGGGTTTACAGGTTACACCAGTCTGCCCTTTAGATGGTTTGAGTATCTGAAGGAGAGCAAGTCTGTTGCTGCCCCAGTCAACCTCTTCAACAAGGTGAGGCTCAAACAGGAGCTGAAATAAACTCTCCCAACTGATCAATCAACAGAAAATCAATGAGTTTTTTCTGTTTTTTATTTCTAACGAAGGCTTGGTATCATTGTAATCTTGGTGGTTAGAGGGGGGAACATCAGGAAGGAGCTAACTACTGTGGTGACCTCATGTGAATAAGGGAGGAGCCAAAAGAAGCTTTATCGTCTACAGTAATTTACAGCAGAGTATCATCAGCATAGAGGCAAAGTTTAATTATATATATCCAGTATAACTTTACCAAAAATAATGTTTTCCGCTAAGCCTGGTTCTGCTGGAGATTTCTTCCTGTTAAAAGGGAGTTTTTCCTTCCCACTGTTGCCAAGTGCTTGTTCATAGGGGGTCGTCTGATTGTTGGGTTTTCTCTGAATTATTACCTTACAATATAAAGCACCTTGAGGTGACGGTTGTTGTGATTTGGTGCTATATAAATAAAACTGAAGAAAATTTAATTTAAAGAAAAAAAAATTGCAGATGTGTGAAAGCAGAGCTCAGAGGTACTCCATGTGCCATCATTAATGCATTTTTTATGAATTAATATAATTTTTCTGAGCTGGAAGAATCTCATCAAGTGAGAAGATAAAACCAGAAAGACTTGAAACTCTGTAAAAATCACACCATTTGCAGCACATCTGAGACAGATATCATTATTATTATTATTGCATATTTATAGAGAACATTTTAAAGAGTTTACAGGGTGCTGTGGATGCTAGCACACTAGAAATGCATGGTAAATATTTGCATTAAAACATTAAACAAATGTGATGATATTACAGAAACACTGAGAAAAGCCTGACAGAAATAAAGTGGTTTTTATATGAGGCAAAATCCAATTTATTCTAATTGGTTATTATGATCAAAGATACATTGTTGAATATACACTTGTTATATAAACATGTAAAAGTGAACTAAATTAAGCATTTTAATATTAAAGGGTATTTTAAATACTGTGTTTATATGACGCAGTGTAGAAATGAGCAACAGTGAAACGAGCTGGAAAACTTAAAGAAATCATAATTTAATTCTGCTTCTGTTTTTTTCTTAGAAATGACTTCAGCTTTTTGGCTCAAAGCACTGAAACTGTGACTAGAAACAAAGGCGGCAGTAAGAAATCCAGACCTGAGGGGTAAATCGTGTCTGTGTTCTCCAACAGGACGTTCCTAATCACGGGTTCCGCAACGGCATGAAGCTGGAGGCCGTCGACCTCATGGAGCCGCGGCTCGTCTGCGTCGCCACCGTCACGCGCATCGTCCACCGGTTGCTACGGATACACTTCGACGGCTGGGAGGATGAGTACGATCAGTGGGTGGACTGCGAATCGCCTGACCTATACCCGGTGGGCTGGTGTCAGCTGACCGGATACCAGCTGCAGCCTCCAGCTGTTAACGCAGGTAAAACACACCTGAGCTGCAGTTTCAGTGGCGAGAAGGACGGATAAAGTCTGTTTGTTTGTGTGTTTCAGGCTCCAGAGATCTGCAGTCAGCAGCAGCCAAACAGAGGAAGAAGTCTCAGCAGTACAAAGGACAAAAGAAAAGTGAGGAGGTGTCTCTTCAAAGCACTCGGGTGGATCAATAAACACTGATTCAATTCTGATTGGAGAGGAATGTGGAGCACGTGCATCCTTCAGGACACTGTGTTAAAGTGGTGCATCTGCTCTGTTCCAGCCACATTTCCTTTAAGAAGCACGCAAAATGGTTAATATGAGGACAAAAAGCTCGACCTCCCGGTAGCTTTCTAAAACATATACGATTATTTTTATATGAAGTGATTTTCAGTCAGACTCACAGGAAACTCTTGTCTCACTCACAGAGCTGCAGCCACAACGAATCAGTAGGAAGTGGAGCAGAATAATCCTTTAATCCCTGATTAAAGATTAAAGATTGTTTTAAATAATCACCAAAAAGAGTGAAAAGTTACTCAAACGAGAAAAAAAGACCAAAACGACGACAGGAGACGATCAACAAAACCATGAACCAAACTCACCAAAGAACCAGCGAAGTGATGACACTAGAACATAAAAATAAATAAAGTTTGATGTGGCACAAACACCGTTTCACCGTTTCAGACCCCTTTAATAAAATCTCTTTGCTGTCTCAGAGAGGAAGCTGCCCATCGCCAAGCGACCTGTCAGTCTCTCCGGCGCCGTGGTAACGGGCGTTCCCAGGAGCCTATCGGGTGACGAGAACGAGACTCCGCCCGATTACCCGTCACCGCCTCCTCCGGCTTCAGCAACCCAGCCGCCCTCTGCTGACCTGGGGAGCAGCCCTCGTGCTGAGGGTGGGGCAGGTACGCACTGGCTCACCTGTTCACCACACAGGACACCCTCTATGTAGCACTGACGATCACCTGTGTTTCTGCAGGAGTCAAAGAGGAGAGCGCCAGAGGGGCAGACGGATCTTCTCAAAGGACTGAAACTGAAACAAACGGATCCTCTGGAGAGTTCCTCAGCAGCCGAGTCCAGTAGTATGCCTCTTCCATCCCCTTCCTCCTTCATTTCTCCTCCCATCAATGTGTGAAACCATCTACTGATTAACTCAAAAGCATTCGACAGCTTCCTTCCCATCACCACTCCTTTTCCTCTCAACCTTTTCCACTGTGTTTCCGTGTTCTGCTGTCTGGAAAAATTAGCCCTGCTAAAGGAAACAGTAGATGCAGGACAGTAAAAAACAAAAAAAACTTTTATATGACAACTTTTTCCAACGCCACGATCTCGATTGTTTGTAGTTGTTCGTGTTTGAGGGTTAAAACTCTTGATGTAGTCATAAAAACACTGTTTTAATGTGAGTGTTTGTGAGGGCCTGGATCAGCGAGGATGCCACATCAAAAACAGAAATAGAATAGAGATAGCCAATAGGAGAGGAGCGTGTTTACAGCTCTCGAGCCTCTGCCAACAGCTTTGCAGCATTTGGAGGGTTTAAAATCAGCCACATTTTCTCTCTGTGATGATTTTAAAATCAGTTTCATCAAGTCAGAGACAGAAAAACCTCCAATCACAGCTGCACCTTTAATGGACCATTCTGGTTTATCTCAGCCTGTGGGGCCTCTGCAGCCGGGGTGAGGACTGCAGAGTTAGCTCCACCCACGGTCATATTAATGAAGAACAGCAGCTGAAGGAACGCTTACAGCTGCTTTTATACTTGTTCATTAAGAGTTTATTAAAGGAAACTATCCTCTTTAATTCCATCTCCATATTTCTGTCCTGGGGCTCCACTGCAGTAGTTCTTCTTTGTCTTACACAGCACCTCAGTTCTTCCTCTCTCTGATACAAGCCCCGCCCCCTTTAAGACAATTTTATTCTGGTTGGCTGGCCCACAGAAGGGTTGCCCCATCTGTGATGTCATACAGATCCAAAAGTAGAAAAAACATGACCTTTCTTTAACATCTCAGCAGCTAAGAAAAGAAATATGTCTTATAAATTATTGATACCTCTGAAAAAGTTTTAAACAGCATTTAAAAGGATAATTTTTAAAATTATAAAAGAAACTATTTCAGATGCACTGTACAATGAGTATATTTGATTTTAAAAATCTATGAATAATAAAGACGATCATAATAAATGCAGAAATGAGTTTAAACATGCTGTGCATAACTTGTGAAAAACTAACATCTGAAAAACAAAAATGTTCCTTTATTCAAAGTTTTTACTCCGCATTAAACGATAACGTCATGAGGAAAATTAAAAGCTGAATATGTATTTCAGCCGCTACATTACTTTACAAACAGTGTGTATTTTAATATTTTCAGTTATTTCTCTATTAAATTAGATATTTAAAAAAAACAAGTAAAAACAGAGCGAAAGATTAAAATCTGTTAGAGAAACTAAAACTATTAACTGCACAAATAAAAACAAAGTCAAGGGCAAAAAATAAACTGTTTAAATAAACTATGGAAACCAATTTAAAAAATGACAAAAATACTCAAAGTTTTACTCCTTTTAATATGATTCTGGTTTGCTCTAATATATCTCGACTTGCTTAATAACATGTGTCTCTGACATTATTTTAGATTATTTGACTCAAAATTATATATTGAAAGTTTCACTTGTCTCATAATACAAAGTTGCTTCAACAATTTATATTTTATCCTAACATCATTTTGGTTATCTTACACGTTCATATAGAAAATTAATGTTTTCATATTTTAAAAATATAAAATCTAAGAATAAATTTATTTGTATAAACAGTTGACCCAGAGTTTAATTTCTTATAATTTTGATTTTATATGTTAAAATATTTACGAAACATCTCAAAATTTGACCTGTTTTTTATATAATTTAATGTATTTTAACATGAAGTTTCTGTCTTATAATCTTTTTCTTTACAGAGTAACTGAACATTTTAACATTTTATTTTTATTTTGACTTTGTGTCGTTTTTTTGTAATAACTCTACAAGTCACATTTTAAAAATACAACAAAAAGCACATCAAATATTTGACGACTGGCTTATTATCCTGTAACTCTGACCTCAGAAAAAGAAACATACCATCAGAGATTTTATTAAATCTTTCAGAGTATATTTTACTTTACTTATTACGACACACTTAAGTTCTGACATCATAAACTTTTAGTAATTACATTTAGTGTCATAATTTTACTTAATGTAAAATTTTGACAGATTTAGTCAAATTATAGATCTTTTTTGTCAGGTAACTAAATGCTTTATCATCTAATAATTTACGGAATCTGATTTAAGGCACAGCACAAAAATTTAAGACTTTATTTCCTAATTTTGATCCCAGTAGTTATTAATTATATATTTACTTATTTCAGTTTTGACATATATACATATTTTTTTGAATAACTGCCTTTATGCCAGTAACAAACGAACAGACGTATCATTTTGAATTAAATCATCTTCAAGCATATTATATGTATGTGCATGTGCATATATATATATATATATATATATATATATATATATATATATATATATAATATGCTTGTGTTTTGTTTCTTTTTTAGTTTTTAATCTCTGTCTTTATATTTTCAAAACTGGATTTTTTTTTTTAAATGGTGTATTTTGAAGTATTTTCACAAAGATTTTCTTGGCTTATTGGCTAATTTTGATGCTTGAAGACTTCAGAACTTGTTAATAGTTCTTAAATCCAATATGTTATGACATATTAAAGTGACCCCCATAAGGCAAAAATATTTACTCATCACTTATTATGTCATATTTACTAAGCAACTCAAACTTTTTCTAGTTTCTTCATTTCGCCTTAATATTTTATAGTTTTCACTTCATGAACTCAAAGTTGCTCATGATTGTTTTGAGTAATTTAAATTGTTACCTTTTATTCAGTATTTTCATATTTTTACCATTACTGAGTTTATACTTGTGTGAGAGCAAATCTCTGATTTGTGGTGGTAAAACGTGTTGGAGCGTCTCATGAACCGTTGCTGAGGGACTTTAAACTGTGTGAGTCTTCGAGAGCACCCCTCACACTGATCTCGTAGCTGTTTTATAAAATCCGCCCGCACTGCTGTTCGTGTGTTGTCTGTTGGTGTTCGTCTTTTTTATATGTGAATCTAAAACAATGTTAACGTGTCTGATTTGTATGATGGTGCTATCTATAGGTGACACATTTGATAATGTTTTTATGGATGGATTTTGATGAACTGTGTCTGGTGAACAAGTTGTATTTGTATTCGATTTTGTATTCAGAGAAAGAGTGAAGTGGGTCAGCGGTCTTCCTCATCAGTTTGTGATATTTTTATGTTTATCCACAAAGGTGAGGAGGGCCTCTTGGGTTTATTGCAGTGGTTCTCAAATCCCGGCCTCGTGGCCCGGTGTCCTGCAGGTTTTAGATGTGTCCCTGCTTCGACACACCTGAGTCAAATACAGAAGTCATTAGCTTGACTGCATACTGAGGAGGTAATTCAGCCATTTGACTCAGGTGTGTTGAAGCAGGGTACATCTAAAACCTGCAGGACACGGGCAAGGCCGGATTGAGAACCACTGGTTTGTAGGTTCTTCGGTGACTGGCAGCAGTTACTCAGAACTGGGGCCTAAAGAAGTGTTTGAGGCTGAGACTGACTGTGGTTGCTTTTTAATGTTGTTATCTCCGGATGATGAGGTGAAATTTTTAAATTGGGACTCCCGGGACTGGACGGGGTCATGTACAGCTTTTTATAAAGTGTGGAATTCATTCAGTCATGAGTAGTTATTATGGGAATTAATCTGATCTTTCTGTGGTATAAATTTTGTGCTCAAACCAAATCCAATCAGCTGCAAAAAATCAGAAATTAATCAATACAGTCTTTGTGGAATAAGCACAAAAGTTAATGATCAGGAGCAGGCCTGCAGGATAATTTAGTCAATCTAAGAGCTTCAGGCTAAGATCAGACAGACAGAATGACTGGACTCAGTCCAGGATTTTATAGTTTCATGTCTTCAGATGATGCAGCAGCATTTAGGAATAATTAATTCAGTGTAATGTGGTTATTTATAGAAATGTGTCTGTGCTGGGATTATGGGCAAAATGTTTCACCCACAGTAAGATTGGTTCAGACTCTATGATCAGATATAGAAATTTTTTACAATTAACTCATTTAGTTTGAGGCGATTACTTTGGCCTCAGTCATGCAGGCCTAGAGATTGTTCAGCAACCCCCCAGCAAAGTTCAGTTGCTACGGAGAAATGGGTATTGCTGGCTGGTGACTGGTTGTTGGAGGTTGCTGGCTGTCTCTGGCCAAAATCATGGCAGAGGTTGCTGCACCAGAAATGTTGTGCTTGCTTTGGTCTCTGGCCACGGAAGACAGCAGCCTGTGTGCAAACACTCGTAAATACTAGATGAGTGATAGCGTAACTTGGAAAAGTAAAGTCAAAGTTGTGCCTTGCCGCTGCAGGCAATGTGTTTCAGAAGACGCAACTTTTACTGTGAAGCTGAATGTTTTTAGGTTTACTACCACTTATCGAGTGGTTAGCAAGTGTTTGTCTTCCAAACAAATTATACCAAAGTATATCAGAGCAATTAAAGCACCGTATATGTCTTTGTGACCAATTTCAGCCAGCAACAGCAGGCAACCTCCAGCAACCACTCACTGACCAGCTGGGGAATACAAATAGCACCACCTAGTGGCAGATGGTTAGCGGGCGGTCGCCGGCCACGCTGTAGGTCTGTGGAGCTGAGGCCTTAATCTATGAAGGAGCATTGGGGCCACATTGAGAAAAAAAATTCAATTGTGCATTTTGAGAGTAAAGTCAAAATTTTAAGAAAAAAGTTGAAATACTATTTTGAGATTAAAATAATTTCAAGTAAAACTGCCACGGCAGCTGTACCCTCTACAAAATGCTTTGGGTAGATGAAACAACTTGATCAGCTGTCTTTTTGTGTCTTGTGATTCTAGATATCCTCCCTGTGGTGCACAAAGGTGCAACCATCACTATCCTTCCATCTGTCCCGTTTGTGTATTTTCCTTCTGAGCAGACGCAGCTTTCTGCACCATCTCTTTAACGTCCTCATACTTATCACTGCATCATGTTTATGTACTAAAAAGAAAAAAATTCCTTGTTACTAATACTGACTGTAAAATATAGTTTCACTGACTCATATACTCAAGACATTTTGGAGAGGATGCAGCAGACCTGGCAGCTGTTTGAACTGAAACAACTTTAATCTCCACATTTCTCCACAATTTTGACTTTATTCTCAAAATGCATAATTAAATTTTTTTTTTCTTAATGGGGCCATAATAATCCTTCATAATAATCAGATGACTCCTCTGAAAAATAATGAAAAATTTCCAACAATAAAATAGTTCCTGATTGATTGGAACAGTTGCAGCTCTGATTCACTATTGTACTCAGTCCAAGTCTTTGATATATTATCTTCATATTTTACATTTTGAATCCAAAAATCTAAAAAAAAACAAACTTAAAATTACTTTTGCCAATTATGTCCTAACTTCCATTTTCCTGAGATAACGAGGTCGTTATCAGCAGCCACAGCAGTGCTCGGATTTAGTGCCTGCATTTATTTATTTCTATTTCCCAGAGGTACAAAACTCATTTGAAAGACAAATAAGCCTTCGCGTTGTGTTTTCATCTTGTTACAGAAGATATTTAAATGTGGATAAAATCTAAACAATCATTTTCACAAATATTTTTTTAGTGCTGATAAAAAAGATTTGAATGTTTGTCCCAGACTGATGACTTTTATCTGTCCATGTTGTCCACATGTTCGTGCTGTGAACACAACTTTAACTGAGCTCTTATTAAAACATACTAATGTTAAAAAAATATCTAGATGGATATATAGATATAGATATATATGTATACTATAACTGTTTTTGACAAATGAAGTGTAGTTACGAACTGATGTTAAATTTCATGAAGCTTTTTTCTAATACATTGTGCAATTTTTGACAGCATGATTGTGAAGAAATTATTACATGTAGGTGTAAAAGAAATGACTGAATTTACATTTTTATGCAATAAAATGTTATTGAAAAGTTAAATCAATTTTACTTTTTATAACATTGTTCATTGTGTTTTATTTGAGTGAATTTTTGAAATATCACATTACTAAAAATTGGTCAAATTACTGAAATAACGAGTTTAATGTGCTGAGATCGAGATCACATCAAGTGTCTATGGGGGGGGGGGTCTAACATGGAATCTGGCACAGATCTTTGGGACTGGATTCCCAACAAGATCAGAAATAATTAAGTCAGGTTCATGAGTGTGATGTTTATGAGATGAGAGCTTCTGGAGTACAAATTCAATCAGGGTTAAAATTCAAAATGGGTCAAAACCTGGATCGGATACAAAATTCCAAGATTGGACTGGGAACTAAATTTAGAGACTTCTGTCTACATCAGACATTTGTATGACTTTAGAACAAACATCTGTCCATCCATTCCTCCATCCATTATCTTCCTCTAATCTGGTTAGGTTGCTGTGGCAGCAGGGTAAACAGGTATTCCCAGCAGAACTTTCCAGTTCATCCTGGGGGATCCTGGGGCATTAAATATATATTCCCTCCATTGTGTTCTGGGTCTTCCCCGTGTTCACCTGCCAGTTGGTCATGCATGGAAAACTTCCAATAAGAGGCACCCAGGAGCCATCTTCACCTGATGCCAGATCCAACTCAGCTTCCTCTTTCTACTCCAACCTTCCTTTGGATGTCTGAGCACAGAGGACCTTAGAAGGAAGCTCTTTTCAGCCACTTGTGCTTGCAACCTTCCTCCTTCAGTCAATATCCAGCTCCAAGACCAAGGTGAGGCTCGGACCATGGACTGGTAAACTGAAACCTTTCGTCTCAGCTCTCTCTTCAGCACCAAAGTTCAGTACAGTGCTGTGTTAGTGCCAATGCCGCACCAACCGACCAGTCCAATGCCCTCACTCATGAATATGATCCTGAAAAGGAGAAGATTGTTTTTCAGTGGAGAACTGTTGCTTCAGACCAGTTCGTGGCACACAGTCAAGCACATTTTCAGTGGATGATGGACTTCACCGAGGTTGGGCCCCTGTCTTTGATCCTGTTGGTGATATTCAAAGACAGGATCTCAAGGTGTGAGGAAGGTGTTTTAGGAACATCAGAATAGCAGTGACCTCCAGCCAGCCACCTGCAGCTGAATGTACAATGGTCAGATGACAGTCAACACCTCCAACTCTGAGAACATGGTTCTCTGCCAGATTAGAACCGTAATCAATTAATTTAGCACTAATACTGCCAACAATTACCAGTGGAGACCAGCACAGAAAAAATAGGTAATTACGTTGAGTTTGCTGTTTTATATCTCTTGAAATCAAGGTCTTTGAGACAAGAATGAAAGAAATCTTCAAAACATTTAGATCGGTACAAAGTGCTCAGTCCTGGTTTCCTTTCAGGCACAAAATATGATTGCATACAAAATTTTGGAGATCATTAAATCAGCAAAGTTATGATAATCTAAACCTTTCAAGCAGAATCAAAACTAAAACCAGTTTGGGTTCAATGTTTCAAGAACGTTTCATTCAGGTTTGGATCCTGAGTTTGGAACAGCACCAGACTGTAAACGTTAAAAGTTTCAAGAATTTTAGAAAATGGGTGCAAATAATTGGAATAACATTCAAGTCTCGGGCTTGTTATCTTTAGGCTGATGATTTAGAGTCGTGCTTGAAGTTTTTGTCCCTGATCCAGAGCAAGACTTTGAAACTGGATCTTGGTGAACTGGTGACCCTTTTGCTTTAATGGACCGTTTACAAATTAAATCTCTTAAAAGGTCTGACATGGGCTGCATACTCAGAGAGGT